>JAVQIZ010228616.1:5000-40578 GCA_036023535.2 Galaxias brevipinnis | reverse complement strand
CCCCCCCCCCCCCCCCCCCCCCCCCCCCCCCCCCCCCCCCCCCGGAGAGGCTAGAGAATTGCATTTTTTCCCCCAAGCCTTTTATGTACTGTAGGCCTACTGTTTTGATGGAAATGTCTCTAATCTATATTGGAATGCGTACAAGAAAGACACACGGTATTTTAAACCTGGTGTGAACTGGCAGAGCCCTGTTTTGAAAATTGTGTTTGTCAATTAAATGTGCTGCATGTCTTAAAGCATCACAAACGTGTTGTCCATATATAGCTCTTCCCAAGCAGCCTTAGTTTTAAAACAACACTTGCTTCTTTATGCAGTGCTCCCCTGTGGATTAAAATGCTTGGGCCAACAGTACACATAACATAGGATACACACTGATTTAGAATGCACACCGACAAGCCCAACCACTGTGGAAATGCCTCTAGCATCATCCAAGGTTTAACGCAAGTTGGAAAAGTCCATTAGCAGCAATTGCTAGATTTTAAAACTGAACAAAATAGCTCAAGGAACTTGTATTTCACAACACTCATTTTTTTTTATTATATAATTTACATTAGCAGTCAAAGGTTTGGACACACTTACCCATTCTCTTTAACAGGAAAGCGTGTCCAAACTTATGACTGGTACTACATGTTATTATGATGCAGTATGTTGCATTCCTTTGATACTGCTAATCAGGTTTATAAGAATGCATCAATTGTAACCTGTGCCATCCTTTGAAGTATGTGCAACAGTATGTAAAATTAACCTATGACTCAGCTGTATTCTAAATGGGAGTATGATGTAACCTAGGTACAAGCTGTGCAGCTTATAAGCTCAGGACAATGAACTATCCATGTGGAGTATAATATTGTGAGAGTATGGTTTATTGGTTAAAGGTAGAGTGGTATGATATATGTAGGCTGAGGAACAATGTTTTTTTTTTTTGTAGCACCAGATCTATCCTGCCATATCTGTTCCATCCAGTGACTTTGTCCTCTAAAAAGGATAGTGCTGTGCTTTACAATATGTCATGATTACGGCACGATCCAATTCCCTTCGGAGCCTCCTGTCTTTAGGACTCTGAATATAGGACAGCATAAATACATCGCTCCGTGTTTCATGTGAAAGAGATATCTTTGGCCTCTGTTCAATTTAATCATTTTTTAAAAGTAACAACAAAAAAAGAATCTACGACACAAAGTGAAAATATATTTCTCTTTCTCTTCCACTCTTCTGCTCTTGCAATCCTGCCAGTATCTCTAGAAGTAATCATAAATTCCAAGCAGGCACAACCTATTCCCTAAAATTTGAAATTTGATTACTGTAGTGTAGAGATAGCTGGAGAGACAAATCGATCATGCTTTGGCTTGCAGCCTATACGTGCCCAAATTTCCAAGTGTATCATTACAGGTGAGCTAAGCAGAGAAGAAATGAATATGCATCAGCCAACCTCTTATTACTTAAATCTTTGGGAGCAGTTGCCTCCGAATGGAGAGTTATCCATCAAGCCATGTTAGACCAAATCACACAACCACTCTGAATCTTTCTCTCGGTGTAGTGTTAATGCTTTGACATTTTTATTCACTGCACCAATAACAAATGTAAACTATGATACGTGGATCCGGTAACTTAATGGGTAAAGTAAACAGCTTTAATTTAGGGTCTAGTGTCGCCTTGGATAAAGATGCCATCTAAATAGCATGTATTCTTTTGTAATGTAGAACAGCACAGACTATCTTTTGTTTACACATAAATAAATAAAAATATATACAAAAAAACATACTGTACGGCACCACCGAAGATCAGTTTGTTTGCAAGCATAACGATTGCACATAATCCTGAGGCATATTTTACAGTTAAGCTCAATCCATTAGGAGCTTTAGACTTTACTGATCATCTGACTCATTAAAGCATGTTTATATTGCAATCAATGCGACCCTCCCTATAAAGACTACCTCGGAGTGTTAGTTGTGCCCCTGCCAAAAATCGAACCCTCAGAAGTTTGATCGAGCCTCTCATTAAGGAAAGAACTCCCGACACGGGCCGTGATACATCATTTACTTTTGTTACTTGTTGAATACTTGATAGAACTTTATATAGACCATGTTAGTGCAGCTGTGAAATTTTACAGCCCCCCCTCTTTGCAGGTCTTCTGCCTGTAATGCACTTTGCGATGCTATTTAAAATAAAAATAAAAGTTGCTAGATTTATGACCCTAAGTACACATAATAAATCTCTAATGCAGAAACGTAATTCAATAAATCTGGATTACATTAAGAGAAATGCCTTTCAGAGATTCAGTTTGGGAGACTTGAATACTTGACTTTCTTTGCCTCATGCTCGCCTGAGGAGACCCATAACTGAGTAAAACAGTTTAGTGACACTGTCTGAAAGTTAGTGAAAGTTATGAAAATAATAGATCATTTTGAGAATATTTTATTTGTTTTGATTTATTTCTTGGTCTTTTGTTTGTATGTTTCTGCTTGCCTTGTGCAAAGTCCATTTAATTGCTTATGTGTAGGAAATGTACCATACAAATACATTTGATTTGATTTGTATAACAAATAAAGCAATTCCATTGACTATTGTTCTTCAGTTTAATAATACGTTTTAGAACTATTACAGAACATTAAATCTAAGGCAAAAACGTCGCATTGTAAGTTGAATGTTCAACAAATGATTAGATTTAGCTATCATGGGAACAGAACGTCTAAAATCGAAATATTTAGCTTTCAAGAAAACAAATCCGTTGTTCCCCTTTTTGCTTTTAGAGAAACAGCTTTCCGTGTGTCTAGACATGCACCTCCCCTGATTATTGTAACCAAAAACAAACGTACACCCCGCCCCTCCTCCCCAGGTTTTTTCAGGGAAAGGCGATTTGCATTACATTATTTTAATAGCAGTTAACTGCATAATGCAGGCTAATTAAATGGTAGGGTACAGTGTGCGTTTCAGTTCTCGTTTGAAGGCCCTCCCAAGTGCATATTTTGAATAGATTTTGTATTCATTTCATTCAGGCCACTCAGATTGAATAGTGGAGAATGGGCCACTATTGTCCTTACTCATCCACCCATATAGTTTTTCAGAGGTTTAATTGACAAGGACAATGAAATAATCTCAATATTTTTGCAAGCGTCCCACTCCCATTTTTTTTTCCACAGAGAGTGCCTTGTAGAGGCTGTGTGAGCCACAATACTGTAGTGCAATAACAGTTTTCTGCCGAATTGGCTCATGACGTGCACATGATCTATTACTAGTGGTCGACACTGGTGCCAAGATTCTGAAATGCCACTTTTAATTGCATATTAGCCATTTTATGATAAACGGACACATTAAATATATTAACAAAAATGGTGATACTCTTAGACTCAAATAGTGTGTTGTTGTATATGTGTATTGTTGGTGCGTGTTTGTATGCAAGAGTCTGGACACTTGTATGTGGAGATGTACATTTTCGAGTGTACCCAGGGTCTGTGTGTGTGTGTGTGTGTGTCTGTGAGTGTGTTAGTGTGTGTGTGTGTGTGTGTGTTGGCCTCACTTTGTGTATGCTATCGTTTGTGTTCGCACTGCTGTGAGATAGTCAGTGGTCCCCGTTGTGGTGTGAAAACACCTCCATTATATCTCTGTGGCGTGTCGACATCCAGACTGTTTTACACACTGTCCAAAGTGAGTCGTCCTGGGAGACCGTGCCTTTGAACCACTGTACTGGCAGCGGTAATTATTGCTAACCCCTCTGCCTTTCGCCTTGCTGTTCTTTGCATTATTATTTTCCAGGCAATTTTCAAATACACAAAATGAAATAGCACAGCCGTCCACCTCAACTTGGTCTCCATTGTTTTTTTGTGCCACAGTGGGAATTGAAAATACATTGGGCATGGCTGAGAGTATGCTTTAGAGTGTGTGTGGTTTAAGAGTTTGCGTAATAATTCATTATAGCTCCCCAGACAATCTATATGCTGTCTGGGTTTAAATCAATTTGAATGTCTCAGAGTACTTGTTTAGTCATTCAGACCTAGCTTACTTGGCCAGCTCAATAGCTAGACATTGAGATGCTGCTACTGCCAAACATACAGTTGCTTTTCCAATTGGCCAAAGAGTAGAGTAAAACTGTAACGTAGTAGAATGAATAATAGTGAGATGTATTTCTTTTTTGTATCGCTATTGCTCACAGATTTCCTCAGGATTTATACCCATTACTGTTTCACTTTCAAAGGGTATTGAGCATATCATATTGATGGGATTCAAAGATGCAAGGCAATAGTTAATAAGATGCAATATCTACAATAGATAACTCCACCTGAGTGGTGAGGGAAGCAAAGGATTCTAACAAAATAGAACATCTTAACATAAGGGCACTGTGACAAGACATGGAATTCACCTCTCGGCTTTAAAACAAATGCTTTCAATTTGTGACAATCCAAGCATCACAATAGTTAGAGGGAAAAGAACAGCACTATGGGAGGTGAGGACAGCTGTATTTCAGTGAGGGAGAGAGAGAGAGACGGAGAGAGAGAGGGAGTGCAAGAGAGAGAGAGAGAGAAAGGGAGTGCAAGAGAGAGAGAGAGAGAGAAAGAGAGCGAGAGAGAGAGAGGCTTTGAGGGGAGATTGTCAGCGTTGGTTGTCAGACCCCCCGTAATGGAAAATGTATTTAAAATGGGGTCTACTGGATCTCATTTTACGAATCATTAATAATAAATTGGTGCCATCAATCCTAATGATGACGGCTCTCCTATTATCAGGCCAGCGTTTGGGAAGAAACCTCTGCTGGTCGGGATCAATTATTTCACCTCAACAATATACAAAAAACAAGTGTTTTTGGTTCAGAACAAATAATGCTGCTGGAGCAATGAGAGGATTTTTGGGCAGGACCCTCCCTGGTTTGCTGGAGGGCACAGATAGCCTCTGTTCTGTGATGGCATTGATGCTCAGAGACAGTATTCAGTGAACAATCCGTCAAAATCAGGGTCACGATCTGACAGCAATACCAGCCCAGTATAGATGAGGACAATTAATATAAAACAGAGTTAAACAGCCATGACTGTAAGGTGAGGCAGCCATATTACCACGTTGATAAGATGAATTATTTGCAGAGCCTGGCACATTATGGTCAGAGAAACATGGCTATGCCTTTGAAAAACATCCGTCACTCAAAAGTCCTATCTACCTCATGCCACATCGATGAGAGGTTCTTTTGATACACGGACAAATCGAGAGGATTTTTGACGTGGTCAGCGAGTTGGGGATCTGACTTGACTGGAGACATGTTTTTTCACAAATGTCTTACATTTGTCTCTCTCTAGAAAAAGGTTGATCTTTTTTGTTGATATCATGTCTGTTGACGTCTCTGTATTTTGTGACTTTGACAATGACTTAAGAAAAAGGCAGCCATGTACAAAATATTAATATTCACTCTGACAAAACTCCACATAAGGGCCATTTTGAATGGACTTGTCACCTATGAAACGTGCAGAGCCCCATCAAAAAGCACAACAAACGGTGATCATTTAATTAAACAAAAATGGCTATTGAATGTCAGCTATACATGACAAAAGCAAAGAATATTGTGCTTGTACAATGCCCCTTTTCCATTATTAGGTGGATTATAGTAGGGCAATGAAGATTATGCAAATTAAATTTACTAAATCAATTTGCTCATTTAATTAAGAGCAGATAAACCTTGATGTCTTGATACTGGAAAGATGTCAAAAATGCTAAACAATTGTGTTAAACTGCAAAGTTGATGTTCAGATATTAATGAGACATGGTAAAAAAAAAGTCTGTTCAGACCATTGTAATCATTTGGAACTACACTTAGTTTGGAGGCAGGCCTGCATGGATCAACAGCTCTGTGTTGGATGGGCAACCAGGCCGACACAGCGCTGTTCATTTCGCTTCAAATCTGTCACAACGCTACGCCAATAAAGAATAAATAGCCCTGAAAATACGAGATTTCCCAGACGCGGCCCCGTTTCCAAAAGACATGGCAGCTTACAGGCTGGAGCATGAACAGGGAACCTGTCAACAAAACTGTTTAGCAATTCATTCCCTAACTGTTGAACTGTTGAAGTGTGTTGGAATATGTAAAGTGAGTTGCTGCCTCTAATGTTGACAATCCACAGTCCACAGATACTGACAGGGTCATCCAAGATACAGTACCCTGCATATGGGTTCCATTATTCACACAATATACACATGCAAAAACCCATTGGCCTGGTGTAAACTATCTCTTATATATAATATTTCAGCTACACAGATGTCCCACTGCAGTCAGTTACAAATTCAAACTGATCAGGATATCCCCAAATATAACAGCCAGGACTTTCTGCACATATCTTACTGTATATAACTGCTGACCAAGACATACAATAAAGTTGAGTTTTGAATAGTTTGGTTATGGTTTTGTTGTACAGTACGGCTTGTGAGCATGCGGGGACTAAAGAGGACTTGAGCCAAGAAGGGGGGGGGGGGGTACAGGGCAGGCGAAATAAAAGAGATTTGTACTGTACTTCATGAAGGAAGAGTACACAAACCATAAATATACTTTATGGCTTCGATTGATTTGTAAGCATGGATTTTCAAACAGAGCCAGAACCATAGTTTCACGTTTTATATGTTTGCACTCGTGCCAAAGCACAAGGTTGAAATTATAATGATTGAAAATATTTATAAATCTAAATGTTTTACGAGTCTTTGAAGTTTCTCCCAAATCCAAATCATACCATAGTCCTGGTTGAAAGTGTTTTAAAAATATATTTTTTAAATATTTCAGTGAAATTACATTGCAAAACAACAATATGACAACAAAGTAGTTTACTTTTGTGATGCATCAAAATGTGTCCATTCCGTTTCATGATTCGTATAATTTCATTATCTCTTTCAGCTCCTCTTATATGAACACGCTGAAGAGAGAAGAAGAAGGTGCTTTTTAAATAGTGACTTAAAAATGGTAATTAATTTTTTTTTGTGGAACACAATAGTAAATCTATGTTGTCCTTTAAGCCGTGCATTTTTTCTTTTGTTCCTTAAAGCAATCTTACAAAAAAAAAAGATGTGGCTGGCACCTCAAAGGGGATGCGTTACAATTGGTGACAACTGTGCCAACCCAAAAATAAATAGCTTAAACCTTAGTCAGGCATGTTATTTCTACATCAGCAAGGAGGAGTCTTTCCTTTAAGGAAACACGCCAAAGCCTGACGCCTCAGATTATTAAGGTCCAGATTGAGTGTGTAGAGCACGGCTGACTTGTCGCAGAGCAGATATAAACCCCCATGGCAACACATGAGTTAGGTCTGCTCTCATGCAACCAGGTCTGACTGAATCATGGCCAGAAGGCTCTCTCCGTGGTCATTCCCCCTTAAAATGAATCTATCAGGACTGACAGTGACCATACTTTCACCATTATAATCGATGACGCTAAATCTATGAGGGTTGCCAGGGTATTTTCCGAGGTCTGCTGCTGTTGCAACAATAGCCTTTTGTGTCCTTTTGTAACATTGTACACTAGAAAGCCCGGGTCCAAAAGCTAAAAACAGACGTCAAATGTACAGAATGTAAATTCAGTCAATGTGGAATCATTATGAATTTGCTAGTTTGTACTTAATGAAGATTCTGGTGGAGTGGCAGGCAGATAACTAGAAGTATTGTGCTGCTGACGTAAGGCGTTGTACAGTGCATGCTGACACACACCAATCGCATGGACACACCTGTTCCAAGTCAATAGGAGGAAGGAGGAGGAAAGGAGGGGGTATGAGTTATATAAATGGCCTGAATCTAGGTTAGGTTCTGTGCTTATTGGATGAGGAGATGGAAATTGCACCTACCTCCAATGCTACCTCCTTGGGTCTGCCAATCGGTTCCAAATGGGGATTGAAGTATTTGTGCTCCCTGCCACTTCAGTGCTGGGTATGTTCTGGCATGGAGCATTACAATAAACAGCAGATTGAAGTCCGACCATGCCAAACTGAATGGTAATCACATGTAATGTATTTTTCAGACCGGTAAGTTTGTCTGACCGAAAGGCTTTAAGTTTAAAATCTGCTTTAATGAGTCTCTCTGCCCCACCCCAAGGTACCACCTTTGTAGGCTTGAGGACTTTTATTTTGAAAGTAGCAAGCTAGTTAGATGAGATTAATTAATAATGAGACCTTTAAACATACTACGTAATGTATTATCATTTCGTTTCCTAGACAGTTCACCGGTTGATCGCCTGAAATTTAAAATGTATATTTATGAAATACCTTTTGGAGGAAGGGGAAAAAAAAGAGGCGATGGCGTCCTCTGTAGAACCTTTGAGACGGTAGGCAAATAGGAGTGGATCCAATGTGCTGGGCAGTGAGGAGCAGATGTAGTCCTTGACCAGCCACTCAAAACCCTTCATCACCACAGAGGTGAGTGCCACCGGGCGGAAGTCATTCCGGTAGGCTGGTCTCGATGTCTTTGGCTACTGCTTCTAATTGAGGGTGTCAGGATTAGAATAGGACTTATTATTATAAAAAAATTTCAATTCTGACAAAAGAGCTCTCATACAATTTTTTTTTTTTAGGAATTCTTTAAAAGATACACGTTTGACATTCAAATTCAGTACACATGAATCGCATGTCAAACATTGCTTTGATTGAACCAAATTCTGAATCATGCATTTTTCAGACCAGATAATTAAGCAGACATTGAAGTGGATTACCTTGGTCCTCAGGTAGTTAAGTGGAGTGCACTGTGAGAACACAGAGTAAATGTCATTCTAAAATTAAATTCATCTTTCATATTCCAAAGTCAGCATTTACTGATTTTACTTTTACTGTCATTAATGTGGTGAAGATCAGTACTCATGTTGTGTTTTATGTTTTCCATAGAAATAGAACGTTAGCTGAAATCTACAATTGCAGGTGTGCATGAAACTGTCGTAAGCATGGCCCATGCTTATAATGTGTGGCTCATAAAATGTTGACATGTGCTTTACGAATAGTAGCCTCTGCTGCAGCACATTTCTTATCAGCTTTGTGGCATAGAACTGATGCACAAAGGTCCACTTGCGGATGTCTGCTTGTTATCTGAAGAAACTCAAGAAGGATGTGAAAAAATTGTTTTTCACAGACAAAAAGTGCTGTTGTCATGGCACAGCTTAGCTACCCCTGACAAACTAACAAACAAACATACTCGCAAGGGATGGCTTTTGAGATTACACTTAATGAGCCGAGAGCCAGACCAAGTTGACAGAAGACATGTTCAACAGAAGGGCATGCTGGGTAACAAGAGTCATCTAAGCATTTTAGCAACCAGATGTGGCTTAAGCCAAGGCATGTAAGGGCAATTTATTCCAAAGCACAAGGCCAGCTGTGACATTGCAAACACTCAAATTTATGTATCTGACGACTTACATGTTTCAGATGATGCTTAGCAGCTTGCACAGTTTTTCAATGCTTTAATTATTAACAGTTTTGTTTTATAGGGTTATACAACACACATTAGCAAATATTTGTGTGTCAACTGGCAGTACAGAACAATATGAAATTTAAGGTATCACCTATTCAGTTTGGGGTCCTAAAGGACAACATAACTGGAAGTTGATCCACAGTAAGCAAAACACAAGCCAACCGCTTGCCAGCCCAAATAATTTTGTTTGATACTGTGTCTGTCAGTAGGGATAGCCTTATCAATATTGAGTGCTACTTTCCTTATGTATTGTAACATGGTAGTTGATTGGTAGTAAAGATTGCCTCCCCAAGCAATACCAACCCATTCAGTGTTCAGACTTGAATTATAATACAAGGCAGCTATTTAAAGTACTTTCCAAAATCCCATATATCTTTTTATTACCACCCCTTGGGACATCGTTCTGAACATCTTCAAAATGTGAAAAATGATACCCCTAACAAAAAAGATTTACAACCTGTGGCCACTATCCAAATGAATTCTAGGTTTTCATTTGTAGAAAAGAGGCTGGAGCTTTGACTTATTAAAAAGGTGAATTTTCAATTGGCCATGATATGATCTTATTCCACAAAAGAGCAATATTAATAGGATCGGGATACATGCTCTTATCCAAACACAAATAAATGAATTATGTCTCTCTGGGGTAGGCAGAGCTCTGCAGCAAACATCTTTAGAATAAATTACCCCAACGCCATAGCATCATGTCTGCTCTCAGATAAACAGAACGACTAATCGTTTTCAACAAGTATTTCAAAAAAGGAACTGATCTGCTTATTTTAAAACCACTATTATGTTTGTCAATAAAAAAGGCAGCTTTGCAATATTTTGTTTCAAATATTGTAGATAATGTATTTTTGCTCAGCCAAACATTCGATTTACAACTTGATGGAAATTTGATCAGCCTTTAAATAAAACAATTTACGGTATTCAGATCTCCGACAAAAGAAATTGTACATTTTCCCAAAGTGAATGGCATTTTGTCTCCAAATAGGAAAATAGGAACTCCAGATAGATTGTGAGCTGTACTAAAGAAGCATGGCTACTTTCATGGAATAGAAAATGATACTGCCTTTGACGTTTCCAGATACAGGAGAAGGAGAAAGCATGACATATCATGCTGACTGGTGACAGCCAGACTGCAGGAAACCAACCCTTAGGGTGAACATAGTAATCGGACATGGAATTGCCATTATGCAAATTTAACTAATTTAATTTCTCAATGTTTGAAATGCCAAAACTACTGCATGCTTTTAGTCTATTGACCATCGAAAATTACCATGTATCTATTTGCCCAATAAGTACTGAAATTGGAAAGTTTTTGTTCATGGAAAGAGTATGAGTGCAGGTCATATTCTGAATCCATCAGCTGATCTCCAGTTGGCAAAATTAGATTCGACCTTCTTGGCCCTTTTTTAATTTTATTTCTTTCAAGTTTGCATGGGAGAAGAATAGTTTTCTGTGGAGGTTGTTAGGAATCTGGAGCTTTGCTCGCCCCTCATGCTTTATAAGAGGCAGAGAGGAATCTGAAGTGATAAATATTCTATCAGGCTTCAATCTCTCTCAAGGAGAACCGTATAATACAGATTTATAGACTGCACCAAAGGCTTAATAAACGACTGCCAATCCACCAATTGGAAGACAGCTCTGCACTGTGACTGCAATTTCACCAAAATTACTTCACTTATCTATCCCTCAGCATCTTTCCTATCAGAAAAACTCTCAGAATATGATTATATTTTCCAAAGTATCAAAACGGATGGACGAAGTGTTGTTGCATTTTATCTGCATGGTCCAAATGACACTTGACATCTTTACTGGTGGCTGAGCATTTAGGTCACAAATGTCTCTTTTAAGCAGCATGAAGAATACCCACTCGTTAGCTCAAGGCTTACTGATGGCAATGGGTTCGGCCTCGTTGCTCTGTCAGTGGTTTGCCAATGTTGCTATTTTCAGCAGTGAACAGCCCTATAAAACAACATGGAAGCTAATTAAGCTACACTAATGAAAAAAAAATACTGTATTCTAAAGTATTTTTGAAGTTTGATAATGTGTTTCTGGGCATTCCTCACATCACAAAGCTCCAGCTCTACATTGTTCCAAAGTATGAACAAAACACATGCAAACACACATATACACCGATCAGACATTAAAACCACTGACAGGTGAATACAATAACATTGATCATCTCGTTACATTGGCACCTGTCAAGGGGTAGGATATATTAGGCAGTGAGTGAACACTCAGTTATTGAAGTTGATGTGTTGGAAGCAAGAAAAATTGACAAGCGTAAGGATCTGATCGACTTGGACAAGGGCCAAATTGTGATGGCTAGACAACTGGGTCAGGGCATCTCCAAAACGGCAGGTCTTGTGGGGTGTTCCCTGTATGCAGTGGTTAGAACCTACCAAAAGTGGTCCAAGGAAGGACAACCGGGGAACCGGTGACAGGGTCATGGACGCCCAAGGCTCATTCATGTGCATGGGGAGCAAAGGCTAGACCATCCGGTCTGATCCCACAGAAGTGGTCCTGTAGCACAAACTGCTGAAAAAGTTCATGCTAGCTATGGTAGAAAGGTGTCAGAACACTCGCAGCTTGCTGTGTAGCCACAGATCAGAGTGCCCATGCTGACCCCTGTCCACTGCCGAAAGTGCCTACAAGGGGCATGTGAGCGTCAGAACTGGACCATGGAGCAATGGAAGAAGGTGGCCTGGTCTGATGAATCACGATTTCTTTTAGCTCATGTGGATGACCGGATGTGTGTGCGTTGTTTACCTGGGGAAGACATGGCACCAGGATGCACTATGGGAAGAAGGCAAGCCAGCAGAGGCAGTGTGATGCTCTGGACAATGTTCTGCTGGGAATCCTTGGGTCCTGGCATTCATGTGGATGTTACTTTGACACCTACCACCTACCTAAACATTGTTGCAGACCAAGTACCCCCCTTCATGTTATCAGTGTTTCCAGATGACAGTGGCCTCTTTCGGTCTGATAATGCGCCCTGCCACACTGCAAAAATGGTTATGGAATGGTTTGAGGAACATGACAAAGTCATGAGTTGAAGGTGTTCACTTGGCCTCCAAATTCCCCAGATCTCAATCTGATCGAGCATCTGTGGAATGTGCTGGAATCACATGTCCGATCCTTGAAGACCCCACCTCACAACTTAAACTTAAAGGATCTGCTGCTAACGTCTTGGTGCCAGATACCACAGGACGCCTTAAGAGGTCTTGTGGATTCCATGCTTTGACGAGTCAGAGCTGTTTCATCAGCACGAGGGGGATCTACACAATATTAGGCAGGTGGTTTTAATGTTGTGGCTGATTGGTGTACATTACTCTGTAACTAAACGGCAGTGAAACTTCATACCAAGAGCGCAGCCAAGAATTCAAAAGCAATATTCCAACTACTGTCTTTTGTTTTTGTATTTAATTTTGAAACATTACTAATCTTTTGTTAATGCCCAAGTACAGCTTGAAGAAAGCAGAATCATTCAGGGTATTACTGCCAAATTTAAAAGGTTTGTTCACAGCAGGCCTCTCACTTGAGCTTGGCCCTCAGCTAGTCCATAAACAGCATGTCATTATAACACATAAGAAGATGTTTTCCGACACCAGGTACAGACAGCATCTAGAATTGTGTTGGAGCTCTTTAATGTTATATCATCTCTATCGGCCACAACTAGGCTGCAAGAGGAGAAAACATGAATGCGCTCTGTCTGAAGGCAAATATGCTTTTTTCCCCATTTTCTTTTCTCTACCTTCAACTGCAAGGGTAGAGAAGATGTTTTAAGCACAGCTCAACCTTAGGATGTGTCTGAATCCGAAAACGTCCATCGGAAACACCCAAATAAGGGCTTGTACAGATATCGTCACTGAAGTGGATCATCATTATTCCTTTTCTTTACAACATTGATAAGCATTTACAGAGCCTGGAAGTTACAGCTGATTTGTAGCACTCATTTATGGGCCTATGAATAAGGGCCTATGAATAAGGGCCTATGAATTTTGCACCCGAAATGACAGCGAGGAGACTGGGCTGTAGAGCAGGCAGGCAGGGCAGGCAGGCAGTCTATCTGCTCTTGCCCTACCCACTATGATAACTTCACCGGGCAGTAGACTTCAGCTCGCTGGCTCTGGCAATCATAGATAACTAGCTCTTAATTTATTTGCAGACACACCTCTACTTTCAGGGAAACTATAAAAAAAATTGCAACAACACCTTGACAGATCCAGCTATTTAGTGTGGCCTATAGAATAGGCGGGCCTATATGTGAGATGTTTGAGAGCGCTGTAAAGAATGAGTGAACTGTGGGGGTGTTGTTTGTAAACAGCTCATTAGGAGATGAGCAGAAGGAAGCTGAATGTGCTTGACTAATTAGAGATCACCATTTCATTTCACACCCGACATTTGTCTTTTCACTTTTGTGAAAGAATTAGCCATTATAAAAAATATATATATAATTATTCTGGTTTAAAAAAAACTCTTTCATTCCCTACATTAAATCACACTTTTAAGCTCTCTCACAGTTGAACATTTTATTTCCTGGTTTATATAGAAATAAGTGGACGACAACTAATAGGTCTATAATAAGCTAGTGAATAACAGATTGACAATATAAACAGGTGAGTAATTTGGCTCAAAGAGCTTTCGAAGCCCGGCAATCACTAACCAATCTGGATAGTTGTTGCAAGGAAGCGTGCCTACGTGCCCACTGTCAATCACCTCACAGGCACACTCCTGGGTTTTGACCTGGTTTTACCGAGCTAACGAGCATAACTGTTGGCATGTGTAAACAACATTTGAAGGGAGGGGCTTTGGAGAGGAATAGGATGGATCAGAGACTCAGGTGGTTGGCTTTTTGGTCTGTTGTGTACACCGATCAGCCACAATATTAAAAGCACCTGCCAAATATTGTGAGGGTCCCCCTCGTGCCGCCAAAACAGCTGTGACCCATCGATGCATGGACTCTTTTGTAGGAATGGGTGACACCACAGATTTTCTTTTCGAAAAACCTTTCAAGCAATATCATGTCACATATCCCTATCCTTATCCCAATACTTTTAAAATACTTCTTGTGTACATACAAAGTGGGATATCCGTGGGATTTATACTGTTAATTGATAAATGTAGACATGAAACAATGTATTTGAAAGCCTTTACAGTAGTTTTAAATAAACTGCCAAAGATCAGGCTGATCTCATTGTTTTCTGTTTTAAAAACATTTTCAACTGTTCAACAATGTTCAAATAATGTTCAGTTATATTATAACCTTTATAAGTTTCAAACATATCAACTTAACCCTTAAGGGAATTCCAAATAATACATTTTCTGTCTGCCATTCTAGCCACAACAGCACAGCATCTCGTTGTTGTGTGTCTGACTGACTTGTGTGACTGGCTGCAATGCACATCCCTGTAAATGTATGGAGTGGAGGGACACTTTCATTGCCATCCCAAACCAATGAGGCTGGAGTGGAAGTGGATTTTAATACCCTCCACAGCAAGTCCACTCCATGCTGTATTGTGTCACGGAAAAGGCTTTGTGCAAATGTAAGGTCCAAGCAAGCATCTGGTTAAACTAATCATATTTAATATTGTCATACGGAGAGTAACAACTTAATGATTACATTATATTTAGGATCAAATATAACCTTCTCTAGTTCGGAATAAAACGGTGGACATGTTCACAATTGATTGCGAAGTGTTGTGTATTTACAGGGACTGTTGCGAACAGATGTTCACCAAAGAAGCTTGGTAGTACTTTATCATTTTCTCCATCGGCATAGGCCCAACAGCTGGTGGACCTAACACAAGTTGCTGATATAAAAGTTTGGTGACGAAAAGCTACGACAGTTCCCGTTTCTGCAGGAGAGAGGGAACTTCGTCCCGAAGCTTGCGGCTGTATTTATGCCCAGCAGACTAAGGAAGGGCGCTTTGCATACAGACTTCCACGTCATAGCAGAGTGAGAGTGGGTAGGGAGGGAGGCTCCAGTTTGAGAAAGGCCCTTTGCAGTTCTCTGGTTGCAGTGTTTTTAGCTCCACCTTTAGGTTCTGGCCCAGTGTGCCTGGAACCTCAACAGAGGGGTTACAATAAACAGGACATGACGGAACGGCAATTTTTTTACCATTCACAATGTTTACCAATGGAAACGCGAACTAACCGTACCGATGTGTAACGAACTGAACTGAACCGGAGTAGTTGTTTAGTGGGGAAGAGCCAAAAGAAGGGCGATAGAATAGAAATGTTGTTGGCAATGCATGATATGAGAGACCATGCACGAGTGAGAGCAAACAAACAGATGCTTGTAAGCCAATAGATTTGTGATCCTTGTGCTGGCTGGAGGCTGTAGCTTGGCTTCCCTCTGGCTCAATATTTACACAGCTGTGTCTGGTCTGGAACACATCAATACAGGTAGGCCACCTCTTGGCCCACAGAGGGTGACCACAGTCCACCGACATCAGAAAGACACTATCACAGTGTCATCCCACCTGGTGGTAGGGCTCAAAGGAATAGTGTGAAAGACCAGACAGAACAGAGCTTATTTTTTTCTTTTTTATTCACATGCAGGCTTGATCATGCATTCCTGCCCCAAGCCACCCCCTGCCCATAGAGACCCCACAAGTGACCAACCTCTTTTCATTGTGAGCATAGTGCAGCGAAGTTATGCGGAAATGTTTCTAGTGGTAGTAGATGACATGAGGGAGGAGAGTATATAGAGAGGAACTGAGAGATCCAGATGGGAAGCCATCAATATACCAAAAATAAACTGTTTCGAGTCCAGTTACGTCCATTCAATTATGGAAATGTTTAAAATATAACTAGCATGTATCTGATTTATTTTTTTACATGCAAAGCCTTGCTATATTGGACATAATAGGACTCCTACAGATATTCTCACAGGTCTCAAACAGAACTAAGTGTTTTATTTTGAATCAGCACACGTACAAATGGACTTGGAATTAATAGACTTTGAGTTTTGCATAAAACCAAGAGCGATAGAGAATGCATATTTAACAAGACAAGAAATGCTGTAACAAGTATTCACGGTAATCTTACCTGTCATTCCAAAATACAAAATTATACTCAGTATAAGAAAATTATACTGTGATTGTGACAATTGTGCTTTTACTCAATTGTAATTGCGAAACTACTGTCATGGGTAAAAAGGCCTATATCGTAATTTGACTGTAACAGTTTTTAATTTATTGTTATTATCTTTTTATATAAACAATTTTTATCTTCTGGAGTTTTTATTTATTGAATTATTTGTTGGAAATTAGTTTGAATTAAGGAAAGAAAAAGATATGTCATTTTAATCCTATTTTTTAATGTATGTTACATTAATTCCATTTGGGATTCGGTAAAAAAAAAAAAAAATCCGGTTTGGTTTGACATTTATTTAGATTGATAAACTGGGATTGACATTAGGAAAAAAAAATAGCGAAATTGTTCAAATGGATTTACAAACTCATCAGATGTGGTGCATGAGATCTCAATAGTTGGATGTGAAGTTTCAAAATCTTCAATATCATCATTGAAATACTACATATTTTTTCTTCTCACAGTTTTTGGGTTTGTTTTTTCCCTAAAAGAAAAATACGGTAGGACACTTTTTTTTTCATTGTAGTTTAGAAAAAGTACACAAATTACGGCATATTACCGTAAAAACTTTCCCACAATGTAACACAGTTTACAGTACCTTTATCTTAAATAGCTACTACAGTATTATCCTGTGGATTTCATGGTATAGACCAGCGGATACTGTAGATTTTACTTTGAAAACACGTCAAATGATAAAAGTGTACAGTTAAGCCAATGTCCTTTGTTAAAAGCCTAGGTTTTTGAACAACAGTGCCAAAGAGTGTCAAGTAATCATTTGCAGATTGTTTTTTTGATCTGTAAAGTACTTTCCCTCCAGACCTTGAGTGGAGACTAAGCATTTCCCAGGCTCCTGAATTAGAATGTATTGTGCGCACAGAGCTGATGAGAATGTGCCAACTTGCTCTAAAGAAGACCTCTCCAGTCAAACAATAGTTCATATCAATTTCTCATGAACTATTCATGTGCTCAGTGGCTGCCTTACGTGCATATTTAAAAAGACAAACCCATCAAAGACAAACGTGAAAAACCAATGACATTCTTCTTCCACCATCTTAATGTCTATGACTGCCACTTCATCTATAATAGATTGTGAGACAATTTCTTTGTCTCTAACTGTCACCTTCCTTCTGTTTCACTCTCTCCTTTTTTTTTTCTCCCTCCTTCCCTCTATCTATTTGTCTCATTCTAAAAGGTGATTATCAATGTGCTTTCGAAGTCAATTTTATAAATCCGTTAGACTTCTGTATTTTAAAACATATACAGCATTCAACTAATGCAACTTCCATTCAACACAAATGGACACTGATTTGGAGAAAATGTGAAATCCCAAAACGCTAGGCTCAATGGGCTAATCTGCCAGTCTGGCCACTCTCCTCAAACCTGTAGTCGCAGAAGTGTGTTTGGCTAGTCAGTGAAGCTATTATAGCAGTCATAAGCTTAGGCTTAACTTGGACTGCCAAAATCTAATGTTTATGGCCCAAACCAACCTCCGATAAATATTATATTATAATATACAGTATTCTATATGTGAAATATATAATTCTGCACCAAGCTTCTCACTGCTGTGTGATGATCACACTGTCCAGTGTGACAAAGGAATCACAGTGTTGGAGGGAAATAAAATAAAAAAGCACAGATACTGTGATCCTCATGGATTCCTTGTACAGTGCAGTAGTGAGAGTCTTCTATGGCAGAGGAGCACAGAAAGCTGTTTTTTTCTTTGATTCCCCTGAGTCAATAATCAGAACCCTTTGGTTTTGTCATAGAGTTGTAATGTGGCCCTGTTTGGCTGCCCCTGAACCCATAAGATCATGCACAACGTTGATCCTTGTAAAGAAAAGGCAAATCACTACTTTATAGGATTAGAGACTCCCGCTCAAAATAGGAACTCAACACCCTCCTTGGAGAAAACATCATTTATCGGATTTATTTTGTAGATCTTCCCAAACAGAAGGTTCACCAGTTCAGTGGATCTAATGAGATATGTGGGTGGGGAGGGGAGAGGAGAGTTTTCCTGATGTAAATAGGGTTGCCATGCTACTCAATATTCATTCACATCACCTTGTTATGGCGTACTTTCAACTCACGCTGTCAGAAGTTACTCTCCCAGCATGTAAATGATGCAAAGGGAACTATTTACTGTTTATCTACTCCAGAGCTAGCTCTCTCTCTAGCTAGCTCTCTCTTTCTCGCTCTCTCTCTCTCTCTTCTTAGTCTCTCGCTCTCTGTCTCTTTCTCTCTCGGTCTCTCTGTATCTCTCTCTCTCTTGGTCTCTCTCTGTATATTTCTCTCTCTCTTTCTCTCTGTCTTATTATCTCCCTCGCTGGGAGGTTGAATGGCTGCTTAGAGGCAAAGATGGAGGTTGCAGAAAGGAGTCGTAGGTTATGAAAGGAAAATGGTAGATACAGTGTGACGATACTGATGAATGTACTTCACTGGATGAATGCTATTGTGTCTTTGAACATGCTTGTCAATTACAGGGAGACATATACTCTTTGAAACGGAGTGAAATGAGTAAAATTGTGAATGGTATGTTGCAAAATTAAACCCTTTCATTGAAAAGATTCGGTACAAGGCTTCAGGAATGCCACCATTTTTGTTCCCTTACTTTTAGTGGTGAAAGCAAGAAGTGAAAATGAGAACACTGACTATTTGTTTTGGACAAACAAAGTCAATATTGATTTCACTGAAGCCTAGATTTAAAATGATATTCAAAGAGCTGAACACACAAGTAGAAAACCCTTTTAACTCTCTGCCAACAGTCTTTCTGTGCATTTCACAGTTGAAATGGAAGCTACTTCGTACCCCCTCCATAAGTTCATCTTCTCATCTTAGATCAAACAAGTGAAACATCTTAAAGCAACACGACTTCAGCCAGGCTGTTTGTCACTATGGATTTCTTCATCTCTCCATTGTGTTTTTTTTTTTAGTTCTTCTTCACTATGCATCCAGTTACCTCTACACTTGAAAGGCACATTTCCCACGACAAGGTGATTATGTGCAAGGCCATGGATGCAGACATAAATAATTGGGTCTTTTTTCCCAGATCAAAGGTACCTGAGCTGTGTGAGTGGGGTCTTGCTATGTTCAACCCCTGCAGTTTCAACATGTTCTCTCTTCTCTAGGTCTTGTATTAGTGAATATGATGCATTAAGCCAGTACGTTGAATACATTAGGCCAATGTATTTGTGTAATTAATGTTAGATAAGAAATAATCAGTAAAAAAAATGACAACATAATCAATTTTGTCCAAAGGAAAACCTTCATGAAATTTAAAAAGATAATGAATGGCCCCATTTTTTGGGATCATATTAACCTGTGAAAATAGTAGAGAAAACATTGAATATTTTCTCTATGATTGTTATATCTTCTCTACATTATTGTCAAGTGACATATGATATACTGGAGTAGGACACTGAAACAGGTGGTATCAGCTAGTATACAATAAAATAAAGAATGTTCGGAAATGCAATCTTTAAAAAAACATCCACATTCCAACAACAACCCCCTCTACCTTGAAATTCTCCCTGTCTTTCTTCCAAGTCAATAATCTGCTCGCTGCATTGAGGAAAAATCAATCTGAGGGAAAAGAAGGCCACGATAGTATTGCGCATTCCAGACACACAGACACATACACACACTAGTCTCCACCACCTCAGAAACTTGTCTTGATGAGTCAGGGTGGTTGATGCGAGCACCTCAGATCACTGAACCGACAGCCAGTGAGGGATGGGAGAGAGATATTCAAGGTGGAATCAACCTTTTCAAACACAGTCATGTGAGAGGGATTGCTTCCCTCTTCCCAGTATGATCCTACACACAGAGCATAAGATGCCAGGCTTGTTTGGCGAGATGAAAAACCCAATAACATATTAAACATTCTCTCTGCTTTCTGTCAATACGAGGGTAAGTGCCTGTTCAATATTCCTAGCCGCCCTCCAAAATGATGAGAGGAAGGTGATGCAAGAGTTACAGCTGCTGCAGTGTATTAGAGCTGGCTGGTGCAGGGACCAAAGGGAGAGAGAGAAGAGAGAGAGAGAGAGGAAGCGAGAGAAGACATGGAGAATATAAGTTAGAGAAAATGAAAGAAACAGGGAGAAACTGGGATTAATATAGCGACTGTTCAGGACAGCTCTGCTTTATTTTTGCTTTAAAATGTAGCCTCCATCCACATCCTAATAAATTATTCACACATTCAATTCCGTATTTTGAACCTGCCCCAGCCATTAAAGTGTGGGGATAAAAAAGAATGCCAAATATTAATATCCTATTGTTTAATTAAAAACGTACCCCATTAATCAGGCTTCCAGTTCACATCGTCTGCCATCCTGAGCCATATGTTGTTGTTCGGAAGGGCAGTATCATATCTACTGCTACGAATCGTCCAGAGAAACTTTCCGCATATCGTTACAAATGGCAAAACAATATATTGAGATTTGTGCTGTCTCTTCTAGGTGTAGGTACACAGTATACTGCGTAGTCAGGGAAACGGTAACCCTAAAGCATAGCTGCTTGCCAAAATGCCTTTTATTGCTATTATGGAGTTTGCTGCAGTTTTGAGGGAAATTATATCCCCAAACAAGGTGATCAGCAGGCCTGAGCGGCATATAACAAGCCAAGGACTTTCTTCTCCTATAATCATCATAACATTTCATCTCTTTACTAATGAGAGATGATCTCATTTTAATGCAGAAAAAAACCTAATTTAAATGAAAAGCTCTCTGCTGAAAAAGAGAGTCAGAGGGAAGGCAGGTTGTTGGAAGAGTCATTAATTTTTCAGTGTGCAGAAAAGGAGGAAAGCAGAGAATGAATAACTGCCAAAATAAATAGCGAATGTTTGCAGTGGACTCAGAGTGACGGTGTAGCTTAGCGACCACCATCATAGGTCATGGGAGCAATACCTCCTCAGGGGCTCAAAGGAGGGAGATTTGTCAAGTCCCTTGTGTCTGGATGTCAAGTGGGTGTTAAAACTGATCTGGCATGCTCTCTGACCCGACATACTTGTCTTGTCGACCTAACTCAATAAATCCAGCACCGTCTGATCGACTCAAGTGGCTCATTGGCAGATTGGGTGCGACTGGTTGGATGTTGCAACTGTTTAACTTGCATTTTTTTCAGCTTTTCAGACAACAAACCAGTGCCATTGTGGTTTCATTGACCCTTAAATAATTTCCACTGGCTTACATTGTGCCCAGATGATACCCATCAGGATTAGTGTAATACAGAGATTAGTTAATGTGGCACAATCCTAATCAGTTATGGCACTGCACAAGCAGTGATGTACCCAGACTATTTTCATAAAGCCTCAAGCTGATCATAATTATTATGTACAGTCATTTCCTCTGTGCTATTTTGGGACACAAAAATAATCTTGCAATAATACTTGTTGTAAAACTGAATTTGTGTCAGTGTTTCTCACAGAGACAGTTATAAATAGTAAGTTCCATACACATGCGACACACACAGAAAGACAGACCCATTCACCCAAAAAATGTGTTTAAGAACAAGTTGTGAAATACTTTTCTCCTGGATGAATGGCATGGACCAAGGTAATCTTTGAAATAGGGTTAAGTTAGGTAAGTGGTCTCTAAAACAGTCTGGGAGACGAACAAAGAGGGCCTCTATTCAGGAAGGGGGATAGAAAGCGCACGGCCTCCAACATCTCAAGTTGTGCTATTGCTCACACTACGGACTGATAAACATAAAGCAAATACAAACAGGACAATCGCTGAGGTTGGACGTTAGACTCTCAGTGTGCTGTGTCTGTGAGTGTGTGTGTGTGGGGGGGGGGGGCTCTCTTTTCATCATTGTAAGATGCAACAGACACTGTCTATATGTTAGTCATCACTGCAGAGGATAAGACTACACAGAGAAGAAAAAAGAAGAGAGATGAGAGTCAGTGAAATACAAAGTAGATAGAGAGAAAAAAAAGTTAAAAGTAAAAGCTACAGAAAGAGACAGAAGGCTAGGATGAAATGTTACTGACAGCTGAGCCAAAGCTAGAAAGAGAGAGAAAAAGAAAGAAAGAAAGAGAAAGAAGAAAGAGAGAAACAGAATAGGATACAGGGAATATGCGTGCGTGTTGTATACATACCCCACTACAGTTTTATTTTGGTAATCCTCTCTGACACACGGCAGGTGAACAGTCTTCAGTGACATCGGCTCTTTTAAAATCAAATAATGTGCCAGCAGGCATGATACTCTGAGCTGGGGATGGTGAAACCCCTACTGCTCCACATCCCACTATAATGCTTTGTGATGCTGCACCTCTTACACAGCAAGCGACACACTTTAGATTGTCTCTGCCAGGCACACGGAAGGCCTGAAGAAGAAAAAGTTTCCCCGGTAACTCACTCTCCTCACAAAAAGCTAGAGTCTGATAATGAAACCCCACCCGTATTGAAGTACACATGGATGAGTTTTTTGTTGCTGTATTTCTGTTGGGGAAACAGTTTGTAGTGGTATGAACTCTATGTGCACTTAAAAAGAAAGAAAAGATCTGGCAGCGGCTGTTCTACAATGGCACACCAAGTTGTACGACGTTTTGGATGAACACAGATGCCCCTAGCCATTGGTTCAATGAACCCTTCCCTTTCTTGTGTCTTGGTCTCATCATGTCACATCATCAAATTGTCATTGTGCTCTCAATGTCTGGCACCAAAGCCAACCCCTTGGAGTGTTACTTCTAATCCAATGTGATCAATATTACAGCTCAAAGCAGGTCAATGGTTTTTCAGCATGGACTGTAAGTAAGGTTTGTTTAAGAAAAACTCTAATTCGTCTTGTCAATCATGCCCTCTCATGTGAAGAAAGTCATAGAGCGTGAAACAAGCACTACAGACTTTCCGGAAAAGTTAATTTATTCATGCCTAAAATCTATATCATTTGGTATGCCATAACAGGCCTATTCCAGTGCTATGATTGAAAGTCCTTGAAGTGTATGCGCCAGGGACTCCAATGGCTTGGGAGCTAAGTGACAGCCATAATCAGCCTCAGCTACCTATCCAGAGCCTCCTCAATGGGTGGCGCTAACCCTTGTTTGTGTCAAACAGCTATACTGTATAGTGTCTTTTTTATGGGAAAGTGATTATGCTACATCTTTCAAGGATACATTTTTGTTATATAAATTCAAGAAAATTTTTTGTCCATAACATTATATGACAAATATATGAATTTTCTTTTCCACTTGTCCTTGACCAGCGTAAAGGATATTCCACCTCCCATGCACTCAAAAGTAACAAAAACACCCCCAAAAAAAACATAAAATCAAAAGAACCCAAAGTAGTTATTTTACCTGGACAGTGGGGCAGTTGTTGATTATGCAAAGTACGGGCAAAGTTTTTTTTTAAAGAAATGTATGTTGGGTTGAGTGGACATCACAGCAGTTTACTGTAGCAAGGCATCATGGTTAATAAATGTGTCACTTTGAGAGCATGTCTGACAAGCAAAGAGCACTCAGACTAGGGACTTGGGGACAGCTAAGTAGAGAACAAGCACTAAAATCCCTGTCTGCTATCTTGGCACTCCCAGCCTTCAGTTATTTTCATAGACCCTTTGCCACATTCCATCAGAAAGACACACTTTCAGTTCAACAGACATAATGGCAGAACGAATTCCTAACCGGGTGACAGACATTATAGATATTAGAGGGAAATACTTATTGAAAGATTAATTTGATGTGCTCTCATTGAAAAGACTAAATGTTGTGTGTGCTGTTTGTACAAAATAATGTTTGCGGCTTTGTGCAAAAACCCCTCACAATAAGCAATCAAACAGTTGAATTGCATACAACAACGAGATAGCATCATTTCAGAAACCCTGTCATTTGCTTGTGAATCGGCATGAGTAATTTGCCTCTGACTTTGCTCCTCGGAGTTGTTTGTTATTCTGCATGTTTGTTGTTGCCTAATATTATCGCCCACAAGTGGAACGACTTTGAGGAAACAAATACTTGTCTCAAAAGTTAGTTCAGCCTTTTCTATTGGTAATTCAATCTTTACTAAGAACGGTGTGGTACCTGAATGGTAAATACAGGATTAAAGCTAATTTCTCTGGGTTACAATGACATTAGTTTCCGTTGAGAGATGGCACAAAAAAGAGACACATTTAGTCTGTATTCCTTTTACATTTACATTTCTTGTTCAATCTACACAGCTTTTGTGTCTGCCAAATGATCAAGAACCTACCTGCTGACTGACTTCATCAGGTTATCCAAAGGAATAGGTCGGTATTAATTGGATGTGAGCAACTATTTAAAAACTCGCTATGCAAACCACACACAGCTCCATTGTCTAGAAGCAGTCACAGTCATCCAGCACCCCTCGGGCACTCCATTATGCACTTTCATCAGAGACATAAGACATGACAGTGATTGGCACCGTGGATAGGGAGGCAGGGAGTCAGCTTTTTAGCTCCCCATATTCCATGCTAATACAAAAAAGTTCAGGGGATGTTTTCGAATTCGGGATGACAGATTATTATAAAGTCCTAAATAAATCATGGTATTTCCTAATCCAATGTCATTCACATTTACTATGAAAGGATATGATGTGCTATAGGGGAATTATACATGGAGATATAATATCAATGTTATCTGAGATGCAGATTTTTTAGAGCTCTTTAGTCGGTTTTAAAGAAGATTTGTAGTGTCACCATTAGACAATAAAGGGGAGCTCCTGTGTAAATGTGGTACCACAGGGGATCTGGTAACCCATTTTGCCAAGAGAGAGATTTGGTAAATGGAATGAGAAAAGCTTTGCCAAGTGTTGTGGAACA
The DNA here is from genome assembly GCA_036023535.2 of Galaxias brevipinnis. Classification (NCBI taxonomy): domain Eukaryota; kingdom Metazoa; phylum Chordata; class Actinopteri; order Galaxiiformes; family Galaxiidae; genus Galaxias; species Galaxias brevipinnis. The sequence goes on along the minus strand of JAVQIZ010228616.1, from coordinate 15,294 downwards.
GAGGAGAGGCCATTTCAATCCCACAAGTATTATCTGGATTCCATGTGGGACTATGTATGTATGTATCAAAATGTAACATTTTAAAGTAAATTCTTGTTTCTTTTTTTTCCCAGTGCTCTCAATCCAATTTAGGCCTAGCCATTTTCATTAATGGAAAAATCAAACATTCAGCTAGTGTTGCAGGCGAGTTTCTTAGCGTTGTATAAATCTGCAGTCATGTGCTATAAATAATAAATACGATTTGTCTACAGTCTACATATCATACATGGGAAAGCTTTATGCAGTCGGTAAGTAAAGTATAAAAAAAAAATCTATGTTCAGAGTCTAAGGTCACTATTCTTTTATTGCGCTGATATAATACACGAGCCTTGGAACAAATTGCAAGCAGACATTCTCTTGTAGGAATAGGCGAGAGAAAAGAAGGTGTGGGGGGGGACAAGTGATATAAGCTCAGTCACTTGGAAAGTAACTGAACTGACTGAATAGCTGTCTCTAGGGACCAAGGTTGTTCTTGTTTGTTCTGCAGCTGTTTTTCTGTTTAACGTTTCCTCTTCTTCCAAAGACATGCATTTAGTGTCATGTACCTTTTTCTTGTTTGTACATGACTCGCCATGTCTCCGACGATATAAGAACATTTAGATAAATAAAATACCCCCAAATAAATTACAGGTAGCTGTACAAGATCAATAAAGTTCAGTTGGTATTGATGTTGTTCCCACGAGTTACTCCATATTTTGATTTACTCCTTGCGTTGGTCCTTTGTTGATTTTCTCTACTGTCACTTTCCTTTGACAGAAGCTAATTGAGTGAAATTAGGCTGTCGGTTGCAAGTCATTGGTAGTCCATTTTAAGATTTTTTTCTTTCACTGGAGATGACAGCTTCTTTTCATCCTCTTGCACTGCCTCTATAGTAATTGTCTTTCATCACACAATTACATCTTCTACTAGTCACCAGTAAGCCTCGATTACCAAGGTGCAGCAAAATGATAATAGCATTTTGTTGACCTTGGCAATGGCATTCCAATGAAAAATTACTTTACTGCACAAGTCCTTCTCTTGTGAAATTGTTATAATTGTGAAACTTGAAAGCCTGGAGCATTAGCAGTTACGTATCTTTGGTGTAATGAAGGATGAGCAAGGACAGAAGGATATTTTGCTTTCAGCATGGGTGTGCGTTTGCTTGAATGTGTGTGTTTGTGTGTGTTTACGTGAGAGTGAATGAGCAATTGTGCATGGGTAACGTCTAGTACAGTAAATGTCAAGTGTCCTTCAACATCATCCGTTTATCCTTCCTATAATTTTCAACGTTTTTCTCTCTCAAATAAACCCCACAACAAAGCATGCTTTGCACACAAGCTAGATAACATCTACCTTTCTCACCAGGTCTCAGACATAAACTGTGTTCATTTGACAGGTTGAGATCCCTTAATTGTGACCGTACTTTCCCACATCATAGCAGGTTTATCTTAGACCTATTACAGATGATTAATCTGAATCTCCAAACCCTTTTAAAACAGTCCTCAGAACATTAAGGTTAATAGACTGACCACACTGTGACAAAGGCAAGGAAAGCAATTAATGGAATAAATTGCATTGAGATGTGTTCGCCAGTTCCTTGCTGACCTCGCTCCTCCCCTCCTTTGAACAGGTAAACAGGGAATTAGTGGAATCACAGCCTCCTTAATTACTTCTGCATTGGCCTACTGTAGTTTCACGCCCCTCCTAAATAGTTGACTGTTTACAGCCAAGAGACAGTGAAAGACGAGCGTTCAAAAGAGGGAAAATTAGTTGCAGAATGAGATCAGAAGACGCATTCCCTTTTTTTTTATTTAAGATAATTGCTTCAATTAAAACCTCTGATAGTAATTAACACCGTTGCCTCATCAGTTTATCAGCAGTGATAAAAGAAAAAGGCATCTACTGAGGAGCACTGACTATGTCATAACCACATTCATTTCCCGCTGTGGCCATTTAGAAGTCTTTAAGGGAACTGCCTGTGAATAGACCAATTTCATGGTTGCGGACCTTGAATATGATTTGATGACCAAGGTGTGAGGTGGCTTGTTTGCACTCATTTGTTCAGTAAAATGGAGGGTAATGATCAATCGAGGGCAATGCACCATTCTATATAATAGCATAAGCAGGTTGGTGGGGCGTGACGCTATTATCAAACCGTGGCATAGAGGGCTGCCACCAGACACTCCTCTTTGTAATGTCAAAGTTATGTATATTAAACAGGGAGTGTTATTGATCTATGTGACTCTGCCCTTTCCTATTGCATTCTGGGGGAACAATTACCATGTTGGAATAACCAATGATTGAACTAAGATGTGTTCAATCTGTGTAAATAATTGATGATTATCTTCTTGCTCTCATAAACAAGCTAAACAAGTATGACTATGTTTTAAGAGTGAGTTGTTTTTTTATTGTAAATGCACACATCCTTTGAATCATTATGCAACTCTGCATTAACACATTCTCAGGTATTACTCATTTAAAAGTGACGGGTGAAGCAAGTATGAGCGTGAAGTTTGTGAAAAAAATAAAACTCACTTTGTTCAAATTGTTTAGAATAGTTTCTGATCACACCGACCAACACCTTTGTCCTTGCACCACAGTATAATCAACCCCTTGCTGCACAATCCCAGAAGTAAAAAAAAATACCCTGATATTTTATTCAGAAACAATTATATGGCTCATCCAAACCTTTTGAAAAGAGAATTTCTTTGATTTTGAGTGGTTTACCAGAGATGATCATAGTTCTCCCTTGGCCTGTCCCCTTAATCAGAGCCCGTCTCCCAGCATGGAGAGAGCTAATGTGTGTGCTCACCAGGCCAATCAATGCCATTGATTGATCCATGCGGTAATGCGAAGAAACAGACACCAGCCGAGACAGCAGCACTTCCCATGGAGTGGAGCGGTGATGTTCCTGCAGTGCTGAACCCTCACGTATGAAGCCTGTTAGGTCACAACCCCTTAGTGTGTGAGTCAGTGTTTCACAGTGGGACGGACAGTATGTGTGCACCTGTGTGTGGTATGTGTGTGTGTTTGCACATGCCTCCATGTGTGTCTCTGTGTTGGAGCCTCTCTAAACAACATCGTCTGGTCCTCTATCCTACATGATTGGATGGACTACAACGGAAAGATGTCAAACTATCCCCCCAAAAATGGAAAACCATTGGAAAAGAAAACAATTAAGTCCTTAAAGTATCCTGCAGTCCTTTTCCCCCCAGCTATTTCAATGTGTCACAAATTATAAATTTGACCTGCTGCAGCCTGACCTTCTCGTTGTTGAGAAGTTGGATGGATGTGTTTTTCCTGTAGGAAACTCTGCTTGCTAGCAGGCGGCCGATGACTGCAGAGCTGTGAGGGCGCAGGGAGTAGAGCGTCATTGTGGTGAAACAGCAGTGTGGGCTGGGGCCAGACAGTATATGTGTGTGTGTGTGTGTGGGGGGGATAACACCAGGAGGCTATATTAGGGAGGCATTTCAAAAGCCACGTGATGCCGCCTAACTTGTGTTTTAGACCCTTTTCCTGCTGTGCCTCTCTCAAACATGACTGAGCACAGGCAACACTCTCCTGTCTTTCTCTCTCTCTCTCTCTCTCTCTCTCTCTCTCTCTTCAACTCTTAATTTTTTTCAATTTTTCCTTTAGTTTCTCTGCTCGCTCTCTTTCATCGCTCTATACTGCGTGCACACTTGTACACACTGCCGTTTCCATGGACTTAGGATGTGTCAGACGCGCAGAGGAGGCCTTGGTTAGATGGCCCGTTTGTCGTGGATTGAGGCGTATACAGGCAGCTGTCAGCTTCTCCCTTCAGTATATAGGACACCTCTCTAAGCAGCATGACGACCCGAGGGGGAGACAGGCAAGGCCGATCATTTTGAAACCTTTTATTACGCTTGTTGTGCTACACCTCCGCGTCAGGGACAATTTTATTGTGAATGCGCAAAACCTGGAGTGCTTCTAGAGGAGAATTTGGACTCAGATGCCACTCGATTGAGCTTTGCCTCGTTCATGTGGCCCTCTGTATCTCAGCACTGACAAAAACATTCAGCTTTAAACATGTAATGGGGGTAATAGTGTTTTTCTGTTGCTGTGATTTTCATCTATTACTTTTCTTATTTTCCTCTAAATTAAGGAGTGACCGAAGTGAGAGACTGTGCTATTTTCTTTTTAATCCACATAGGGGATTTAAATGGATTGGTTTTTCAGTGGAAGGCAAAGCCGCACAGGCAGGTGTTGAGAAAATGCTTTCTCTCACTGTTGGTGAACACAGTGTGAGTGAAAGATTGCCTACTCTAAGTCACGTCAGTATCCACACGTATTTCACCTCGGCCTCGCAATTATGAGGTTTGTCTATCTGCACCCACAATTCATTCTGTCAGTACTAATCTTCGAACATTTTCAGAGCTTAACTGCCAAGAATGACTATTCTTCCATATCTCTTTTTTTGATGCCATTAGCCAAGCAGGATGGAATAAATATTGGATGAGCGGCTGACATCTTTCTTGCAGAAAGCAACCGCTTTGGAAGGCAGTCCTTCAAAACACACAAGCAACATCTTAAATGAATGCTGACAATGGCATCTGATGAGATACAGTAAATTTATGACTTCAAACTTTCATTCTTTAAGTTCTTAAAGGCCTATTATTCTATTATATGGGTACACAAACTCAAACAAAAAGCATTTTCCTGAGGGAAAAGAACGGGATTTCTTAAGAGAGAGATTTACAATTTGTGGCAGCCTTCCTATTTTCAGGAGCCCACTGGGCACTAACTAGAATTCCTCTATGCTGCAAGACAACGAAAACAAAACGCAAAACAATGTGATGAAAAAATTTATATTTCGCCCTACCCTTACAATACGTGGCTTCGCGCTGGTGTTAAAACAATGGAACTGGTAAAGCGCACAAAAATACTGCTTCTCATCAGCCACGGTACATTGAAATGGCTGGTTTGATACAGTTGTGAATAACTGTAGTTTTGTTTTCTAAAAGTAATGAAATACATAGACTGACACAGACTGAAACCAGAAACCATTAACCCCAAGTCTGCATAAATGAAATGTTCTTCATTATAGACTTGACACACTTTTTATTTATTCATTTATGTATAAAGTTATTATAATACAGTACATCTATATATAACACTAACCCTGTACACTGTATATATACTGCATGTATATGAACATTTATTGTGTCTTTTTGTATTATTAAGTTGGGTTACACCAGAAAGAACACCTCTATACATTGAACTGTATACTTGTAACAATAACAAATACACACTAAATAAACCTATGTTTGTTTATTTCAGGTTGTACTATGTGCAAACAAAGCTACTCATATTATTGAGTTATCCTCACTGTAAGCAAATACAATTTAACTATTTGCAATGTTTTACTTCCCATAGTTTTTTTTCAAGGCTTTGATGCCTTTACAAAATCTATTTTGTGTTTCCTTACATTTGTCATTTTCCTTTTGCTCACCAGTGCGTAATCCCATACAGTTAAACATGGAACCGATATGTTCACTGACAAATGCTTAAGTGAAGGTCCCCTGATCAATAGTAATGCATGGATTACATGTGATTGATAGTATACCTACATTCTGATAATGCATTTTTTGTCATGTAACATATGGATCCACGGGTCAGTTGATCAATCGGTGTCCCTTAGACCAAAAGCTGACATGGTGAGGACATGAAGGTAGCTTTTCAACGGAGAGGCGAGATCTATACTGTACAAACAGCTGTACCGTTCCATTTATTAATAGTCACTGAGAACCTGTGCTAGCTCTGCTCAGCATACTTTTGTACTCTGGTGTGAGAAATGTCTGAATACCAGAGACATAATAACACACACGAGTGCGCACACACATGGACACACAGTGACACGCAAACGCATCAGTAATAACTCCACCTAAGCATGCTAGACCTTCTACCTTTCACTCCTCCAGACAGGTGCACATTATAATACAATTGGTTTTTAATGAGCATGCCATGTTTGTGCAGATCTGTCCTAGCCAGAGGCTCGCCTGTATTCATTTTAGATGAAGTGCCTGGAGAGATACCCTATTAATATGCATGCGGTGACGATTACGTGAACCAGACATAGATATTAGTGTGGTGTTAAGTGCAAAGAAATGTCAAATGTAAACATATACAGAATGATTTATGCCTATTAAATGGCACACATTTAGATGAATGGCTTGAACTAACCTCCCTGACCCCTATTAGAGGCACTTTTAACAATTACCCTTTACAACTTCAGGCACTGCTTTTGGAACTTCATCAATGATTAGGCAATTGACTTGTTTTAATACTTGACATCAGATTTGAGAAAAGGTCTGAAAGTCCTAGGTCTTCATGTTGGATATAGATCCAGTTAACATGATTTTGACACTTGATGAGGTTACCTTTAACACATTTGGTGTATTTTGGATGATGATGTGGAGGATAACTGAGTTCCTTTACAACATGTTCTGAACTGTCAAATAAAACAAAGAAAACACCAAAAAACGCTCTCCAAGGAGGCCAAAAGAAATTCAGATTTGTGTTTTGTGCCACTGGAGTGATGACTAGTCCTATCCCTGCTGTGTCTGTGGAGTGATGATTCTTGAACTACCTAAGGTATTGACTTGGGGAGGATAAGTACGATAAGTATAAACCTGTCAAGAAACACGAAAAAGGGATGGGTAGTCTTTGAGTGGTGGGACAGAAAACACACACAACTCGTCGAACACGCAACTGTCTGTTGGACCTATCTCCTCAACAGAAACAATTTTCCAATTCAATCCTAAAATATCAACTTTTAAACTGAAATGGCATGATGGTAGTTTTTTTTCTTTCTGAAATGAGTTGAACCACTTTATCCAAGCTTTCAAGTAACCGATGAAGAGTTGAAATGCGTCGACAGCTGCAAGTTATTTTTTGCAGCTTGTTAGTGAAAATCAGAATAACCAGCGGAAGGATTAGTGAGGTATGAAAGGTAACCCAGCCACTGTGTGATTTCCAACGTGGTGCTTTATGTGTGCTCTCCCTAAAGCGAGTATTGAAACATCTATCATTTTTTATGTGATGTCTCATACAACACTGAATCCTTTTATGTGAAAAATATCATAATATAGTAGGCTTCCCTAAACAGTTCTTTTTTTTCACAGTTGTAAACTGCATTATGGTTAACAATGATCTGCATGAACTCCAAGTAGTGGAGTAAACACCAAAAGGTTGCTGAAACCTGTTTGAAGATCACTTGTAAACTGCTTTTTACAGATTATCTTCATCTATTTGTCATTACAACCTGATCAGTAGAATTCTCACCAAACAACGCATGCAAAATACCCTAGTGAAAACATTGATGAATAGCTTTTGTTTGTCAAATTAATAGAACAACACAATCTGGGCAGTGTCATTAAGTTAACCTATCTCATCTGACAAAAGAAACTGGGTAAACATACTTAATATTCATCAGTATCCTTCTGCAGAGGAAATGAGGTGGAATAGAAACAAAAACGTACGCTCTGCTTTTATTTACATCTATTTGAATTAACCGGAACATATTTATTTCACCTTTTTTTCCACGTTTCGGCGGTTCACTTAATCATCATTTAATGATGAGTGTTTGAGGCGGTGCCAACTGAGTAGGGGAGACTGGGGACGGTTGCAACACTTTTTGAATTTCTCTCAGTTACTCTAATTAACATAGACCAGCCAAACTTGTACATATGAAACTTATATCTGTCTTCTAATTACCCAATCAATTTAAAGATGACTGCATATGACATATAGTTCACTGTATTTATTTGAATGGAAGAAGTCAGATGTTGCAACTGTCTCCAACCCTGGGCAACATGTTAAAAATACATTATATCTGACTAACCTTTGCCTTTGGTCTCAATGAGCATAGTATTCTGAAAATATTTTGTTTTACAATAATAGTATAGTAATATTGATTTATTTAGTAATATTTATGAAATAACGGTTATTGAGTTTTGTTTGTTGATGCGTACAACATAAGCCTACCTTGAGTCAATGTTCAAATGTTACAGATGCAATTCAATGACTGGGATATGTTGAAAAAAGCTATTCAAATGTTTATTTGGGTGAATTTCAATATACACAGGATAGGATGTTATAATATCCATTATACCACTAACCTTGTCACTTGGAGGTCAACAAAACAAAGAGTCAAACAAATTTAGTTTCAATTAATTCATACAAAAGGTCAGGAAACTATGACAAAATGAACAGTTCATGAAAAAATTACATTCATACCTCCAAAAAGTTTGTTTTAAAATAAATGCAGCAGCGGATGATGAATGTACCCACTGTCTCGCTGATGGGGGGAGGGTGTAACTAAGCATGTGCAGTATGTGTGTCATCACTCTAGCATGTCTCTGATTGGAGGAATAAGAATTGTTGCAAAACTGTCGCCAGTCTACCCTACACAGTTAATCAATGAAGGCCAAATCCATACATCGAAAGTAAATCATGAAGTGTTTTTTTCTCTTCACACATCGTAACAAAGATTTAATTTCATTTTGAAAGATTGCTTTTTAATTCAATTTGTTTTCCATGCTTTTCCACAAACCCACTTCTGAATGGAACTGTATGCTAACAAACTCATGAAAAATGTAATGTTTTTTCAAATATTACACCACCATCTGTTTCTCAATGTATTTCTTTCCAAAGAGAATGGTTATAATTGAAAATGTTCAACTGTGGTTAACAAGCCTGTATAAAGCAACGCCAGAGAAATGGGGATCATGTTCAATTTAATATTCATTTTCATCTGCTTAATGTTTCTTGCAAATGGCAGTTGTACAAGAATGTGAGGAACCTATTTGGTTGGTGGAAATTAGTTTGAGAAACCCTTATGATTACCTGCAGTGCATAATCGTGGGTGGTTCAACATTCCTGAAATCTTTTTTTATTGGTATTGGGAGCCGCACCATTACGCAAGTAGTTGACACATATTAGCACTGATGCAGGAAGGCAAAAGGTAATTGCCTCCAGTTTCTCTGTCAGCTTTGTTTTGATACTTTACACGCTTAAACACTGGTTTCTACAGACTATTTTATCATTTTGAAGCATCACATAATATGTGGTTTAACATGTTGAGAAAATTATTTTCACCAATTACAATTGCACATACAATCTGCTACAGCCGTTTAAGGCGATGCACTTAAGAAATTAAACTTTCCTAGAGGTGCCTTTAGTGAGCAATATTATTTTAAGTAAATGGTGATTAACCGTTAGGCTACCACTAGTGCATGCAAGAGTTAGAGTAAGTGACTGTGTACTATTTCTAAATATTGCTGTTTTCTTCCATCAGTCAAAATATGTATTTACTTCTACTCCATATCCACTAGACCAGCAATTAAGAGTGAGAGGTGTTGAGGGATGCCATCTATTTGAACAAACTGGAGCTCAGCCCAGCTCTCCCAGTGCATGCTGGTCCAGGGGCAAAGACATGGCTGAAGGTTAATAGCTAACAGCTGCTTCTCGTCACTAGTTTGTTAATCAAGTAAGATGATCACTTCCCCACTGTGAAAGGTTCATGGCAAGCTACTGTACCCAAATGTATGAGAATTGAAAACACAAATGTTTATTCAGGGAAACAACAGTGTTTTTGCAAAGCCGGCATGGTGGAACACTTTCAGTTGGTGATGTGGAAGGATTTGGTTACAGTCGTAAACACGGTAACCTACCTGGTACATCATGCAGGGAAGGTTCACGTTAGATGCTCACAGACAGGAGCATGGCATTTCTTAACACAGGTTCAAGGAAAGTGTTACTGATTTATTTATCATCTACAAGAATGGCAGGCCACTCTTGTGCAACCATTGAGAGCTCAACTCGGATTCCATATCATGCACAGCAGTAATATACATCGGGGTTATATACAATGCAATGTAGCTCCTTCCCAGGGGAATGCTCACTGTAAAATCACTGGGTTTAAATGGGGTTGGCACAAGGAGGCAAGCGCCAAAGGATTCTCTGAAGAGCACATGAGAAATAGTATAGCTTCATAAATGAATCTTATCTAAGGAGTGTTATACAGTAGCTTATCAAATTAAGTCAGACAAATATCCCTACATAATACGTGTATACTGAGATCTCAGCTATACAGGCCTTTCATCATCGAAATTAACAACTTGACAATGAAAAGAAATGTGATTTTTCACCTGCATGCTTTATATGTACCATTCCACTGTGTAAAAGCCTCCAAACATGGGAGGCATCGTACTTTTACAAATATGTGAGTGGAGTGCTCGAATCAGCTAATCTCTCA
>JAVQIZ010228616.1:0-2500 GCA_036023535.2 Galaxias brevipinnis | reverse complement strand
GCAGCATTGACACTGCTTCAGCACATTACATATAAGCGACATGATGTAAGTGACATGTAAGGAAATCTGATCTCCCTTCTTTTAAAGGACAGCGACACCCTACAGGAACACACAGTAAAAGCAGTGAAGGGAGAAATGGGCGTGAGGTGCTAGGGGGGGTTTTGGGGGGGATGGGGTTGGGGGGGAGGGGTACAATCTGACTTGAATCATGGCTGTCATTGATATTGGCGGCGGTGGGTGTGAGGGCGATGGTATTTGAGAATCGCTCAGGCGTCGGGTCGTTCACCTCTAATGTCTGAGATGATTAGGCGCTAATTGAAGTAATCTGGCCGTGTCGCTAATCACGGTTAAACGGACCGCCCCTGTATCACCTTGGATAGCGTGCCATTTCCACTCGCCAGCCCTGGTACCCTTAAATCAAATGGTACAAGTGATAAAATGGACAGCCATGTGTCAACCCCAGAAACTTTATGTGTCAAGGACGTTTGCTTTTAAAGAGCGCTTGGCCTTGAACCAAAGGCCATGCAATGATAGAGAATAAATAGTTCACCAGTGAAGTCTGTGGGTAACAAAGCTGCGTATGGGTTTGTATCCTTTTGCAGAGAAATGGTTTGTCAGAAAAAGAGCATTAAATGAATGTTCTCCAGTGTGAAGTTACAGTCAAAGATGAGACGCGCTTTTGTTTCGTTACATAACATGGAGAGTGATCCATTGAAGCGTTAACAATTCAAGTTTATCAGAGTGCACACAATGTTGCAGAAATGTGACAACTACACTGCAGAAATGCACTCTCTCTATCTCATATGGTGTATTTTTATTTAAACAATTACTGGCACTTCATGAGACCAGTGTTTAGAATCTTATGGGAGCACATACAGTATTGAATGCCGTCTTTTTGAAGGGTATGATCTAATGCAACAACGCTGCGACGGAGTCGTCTAACCTGTTTTAGTGACGAGCTGAGCGCATTTAACAAGCTTGCTGACTCAGGCATGTTTTACCAGGCCTTTTAACAAACTCATAGCTACGTGACTGGTTTAATACATAATAAAGGTATACAATACCTTTCTAGCTGATCAAGCAGTATGAAAGTTATGACAGGATTTTGTCACAATTTATTATCCAATTATCATTAAAATGCCAGCGTCTGTCTTCATAACTATCAGAAATAAAGAGGAAGACTTGAAGTTTCATGCTGTTCCTTGAAATAGACCAGTCAAACATGGAATGTGTAAGTTGGGCAGAGAGCCCAGTAAGTTCGATGTCCCAACTAAGATGACAGGCTGACCCAAAGCTAATTAGCCTGTTGTCAAGACCATACAAAAATAAATAGGTTTGGATTCCGTTTCTGTCGGCTTGATTTGATGGGCGAAAAGGACGCTACAAATTGCCACTAGGGACCAGCGAATTGTGTCGTCTTGTCCATTTTACTCATTCTAATTCAATGAATCATGGGAGCTGGGAAGCTGCAGCCTGGAGAAGGGGAATGGGGGGCTGGTTGACTTCTAGTGGTTGGTGAATGAGAAATGATGTGTCCGTTCTACTGAAGATGATGTGCTGTTAGTGGGGGGAAATAGAGGTGGCTGGCCTGCCTGACTTTTTCACTCCCAGCTAGCAGCCCCAATTCACAACATTATTTCAACTGGGGTCGAAGTGCTACTAAAAGAGAGGCGAGAGAAGGGGGGAGCGGGAGAGGAGTGGAGAGGAGGAGAAGAGAAAGAACGGATGGGAAATGAGAGAGAGAGAGAGAGAGAGAGAGAGAGAGAGAGAGAGATTATGATAGTTCTGGTGGATTGAGACATGGCCGGAAAGATTGCTGGACATGGAGAGGCAGACAAGCTCACAGACGGACAGACAGACAGACAGACAGACAGACAGACAGACAGACATACAGGCTCAGAGACAGACAGACAGACAGACAGACAGACAGACAGACCTGCTCAGAGGCAGGCAGACAGGCAGGCTTGCCAGACGAACACATTGGCGACTGTTTGTGCAAAGCATGGTGGGTTGACGTCCACTGTAGCTACTGTGTGGTGATCTGACATGGATCCGAAGTTCATTTGGGATGGAGACAAAGGTTCGTTAGTGGTGCAATCATTAATTAGTTTAGGTGGTTTTCCAGACTCCAGACGTCTTTCTAGAACAGGAGGCTATTCATCACACCGGACAATTCTCATCTGAATACTTTCAGCCACAAACTCAGCTTTCTTTAGCCTGTTGCTTTTAGCTTTTTCCTCACATAGTTTCCAATAGCAACCAGCCGAAATAGGAAAGATTTTTTGTCAGGTGACAGATTGTTCTTTTGGATAAAAAAAACTAACAAAAAAACCTCTTCTCTTCGTTACATTTGTACCTGTGCAGATCATAGTGTAAAGCATTTCACATTTGTACCACCATGTTCATAGAGTCTCGTAGTGAAGGGAGGGGAGTTTGGTGAAAGCAGGTTGGGGGGGGGGGGGGGGGGGGAGAATGATCAGGCGCTGGTGGAACTGTGTTT
>JAVQIZ010228534.1:0-24356 GCA_036023535.2 Galaxias brevipinnis | reverse complement strand
TCTTCCTGAGTGACTCAGTACTTACCTGTCTTACCAGGTTGGTCTTACACTTGAGAAGCGATTGCATAAAAATGCAGCGTTGATGTAAGAATATGAATGGCCACAATTGTCTCCCATTGTGGTAATATTACACACTTAAAAAGGCACTTTTGACCATACCGCTGAAAACAACACACTTTTCAAATTAGATTAAATTATTTATTTAGATATTTGCAAGTAATAAACTTTATTGATGTGCATTCCATTGCAGTAAAAAACAATAAACTGATTCTCTTGCTGTGTGGACATACAGTGATATCTCTGTTATATAGTTAACCTCGCTGACATTGTATCAGGTGGTCTTACTGGGGTGAAGCTATTTTATGATCAGCTGGACTTCACATTACTTTAGTCTTACTTACACATGCTTCCTCTAATAGCCTACACGGTATTATTTGTTTTGCAACATGTCATTAAATTATGACGCTCCCGAAGGCTTTACCCTGTAATAGGATAACTGCACTTTTCCAAGGCCAATTTTAACCCAGCGGCATCAAAGGAATTTAGTGGAAGGTGGCTGCATCTGTTGGAGATTTGAAGCATAGTAAAGCTCCCAGGACTCTCCCTGTTTGCCTCAGTTTCAGCTGCTAACAGCTGTCCAACCAGTGGCTAGGGCAAGACTTTACTGAGACCGACCAGACTGGCAAACTCCTCTGTCATAAATGTTTTGCTGTTTGTCCAAACCTCTGTTGCAAGTAAGCATGTATGGTAAATGCCCATCCAAGTTTCACTTTTGAACATTGGCTAATTTCAACAGCTTTACATCTCTTGCTTATAGCACTTTAGCCCTGCTTCCTCCATATTTGATTCTCCCTGTCGCTCTCATGCACTGCCAACTCCTGTCACCTTCTTATGATTTCTTCTGTCCTAAAATAATAAGCACAGACTTTAGTACTAAATTGTAATTCGGGGCTTTTTCATTTCTCTCTGTGGAATGAGGGTGTTTCATCAGTGAACCCATTCCACTACAACGTTCTGGACTGCTGCAATCTGAAAAAGACGACGTACCAAAAATATTCTTCTTGTTCATATGTCTGTATACTAGATCTAACTATGTAACGTGCATACTCAAATCTTAAAACAGAGCATGCTATCTGTTCAGTCTACTTTATAGTATAAGTGGGTTTTCCTATAGTGTACCCCAAGTTGTTGAATTCACATTTGACCATCAGTAAAAGACAAACGCTTCTGCGTTATCAGTCTGGGGCTTTTTATCAACTATCTGTGGAATTTTCATGCAGGTGGAGCTTATTCAAATAACTGAGCAGGGGTTAGCTTGAGACCAAGATGGCTTTATATTATGTAAAACGGATTGAGTAACTCAAAAATCAAGTGTGTGTGTGGAAAATTGAATATATTGTGTGCTGTATATAACCTAATTAAATATTTCTCATGAACTCACAATGGAAGCTGAATTTGAAGACATTTTGTAATTGTAGAGTGACATGGATCCAAACAAGTAACATTACAATATTAATCAAAACTTTGTAATTATTATGTTCTTATGTTTGTCAGACTCCTCTTGTCTTGTGATAATTTTTGTTTTATTCTAGGGCAATTGTTAGACAAAGTCCAGCAGGCCGCTTATCATGTATGCCATTGAAGTTCAATATGATTTCGCCAATAAATAGTAACTGTTGCATATTTAGAACAGCCTTACATTGGCCCCCCCAGGTTCAGAAAGAGATCGACCTATGATCTCAACCAAAACAGTGAGATTTTCTCAATTGGCAGCTGCCAGAAATATGTCTGTTGGAACTGCTCGGCTGTTCTCTCCTAGATCTTGTCACGTTGATTCAGGCTAATGGGACGAAAAGAACAAACTTTGGCCTAGTTTTTGGAATGACACTTTTACAAAATACCCCCCATTTCTTCTCCGTTTGCGCTTTATCAACTTTTCACTTTATTTTTCAATAATTTGAGTTTATTAACAGTGTGCTATAGTGTTACTGAGACAAATGTGGTTTGGGCGTGTTGTTGTATTTGCCTTTCATCTACATTGAGAACTAGGGCTTTTTTTAGGTACATCTCTTTGTCAGTGCATTTTCTCGAATGTCATCTATGTCTAAATATTGTATTGCGTTACCCAAGGTAAATATTTGATAAATTACACTGCTCTTCCACACTCAATTCCAATCAAATTAGTTTCCCTATGCAATAATTTCTCTTGATAAAAGGGACTCTCCTTGGCATAGCACAGTAAATGTGGTCTAAGTACCATCATTTCATTAAGTGACGCATGACTGGTTCAGCTGAGGCTGCACTGATGGGTGAGCTGTGAGCTGATGAAAGCCTCAAGGCAAAGCAACTCTGCGTCATGTCATCACAGCCAGGAGCCTCTTCAAGGCCTTTCCTTTAAAGACAGATCACACTTAGGATTATAGTGATGTGATGATCGATCTACCAGGATGACTTATGTTTGTGATTTCATTCAATAACAATAGGGTTTACGGGTTAAAGTAGGCCCCAGTACCAAAGGAAGTTTGTGCTAATTTCACTGTATATCACACACACACACACACACACACACGTACGATGTATAAAATACACATAAATAAACACAGTGTGTTGACTGGTTATGCTATTGTTATTATCCTCCAAGTCGGTGTAGGCCTAAATCCTCTAGCCTCATAATCCCCCCCAGCAGTGATTGTGGATGGCTCTGCCTGGTTTCCCTCTCAGCCAGCTGAGACTAGCCCTGATTGTTGGTGAAAGGGGTTGGCATGCTGCCCCACTGCCCCTGGCTGGATCGTAATCCTCCCTGTGATGAACACCCACAGATGCAGCCACAGCTAATGGGACTTTAAGTGAAATAGCCATAAGGAAATCTCTTTCCTGTGCCTGTGCCATACAATGGCATTGTGTTCTGCCTCTTATTGACATGGATTTGCAGGTCATAAGAGCAATATCGTGGGTCATGTGAAAAAAAAATCTAATAAGAACCAGCTGACTTTGAGATGAATGTACTGTTTACAGGCTGCTTAAAGCGAAGTATAGGATAGGTGCTTATTTCAGCAGGGATCCCAATATCATATTTCCTTTAGCTCTCTGGTTATACACATATACAAGAAGAACGGGTGTACACACCCTGCCTATAACTACGAATAGTCAAATACACTCTCATAATATAGCCAGAGGTTTTAGGTCAACAAAACTCTTCCTGTTTTGAATACAGCAGACCCTTAGTGAATATGTTTCCATCCCTTCAAGAAGCTTTATGAAGATCAACCAACATGCAGCACCAATATAACCTGCAATTTAATCAGCTGCCGTTTTATTGGGGTAAAAATTCCCAGATTTTGTGGAAGAGCTCTGTAATCTGCCTTTTTATATTGGCTTTCTTGGCAGATTGACTGGAGAACTTGATGACAGCAGTCCAATTAAATTACTCCAATCAAGGTTGTTATTTTAGGATTAGTAAGGGCAGCGTCCTCTCTACATTTCCAGTCTTCTCTTTACAAGTAATTCCCGCAATCTTCACTGCAAAAAGGCAGATACAAAAGCACACTGATCTTAAAGTATTCAAACACATGATCAAAGAGTTGGCTGGTGGTTATATATAACTACTATGTATGGGGTAGGCATCACCACTGTAGCTTTGAGGTTTTACATGCGCAACAAAGCACAACATAGTTGATGTTGAAAACATGTGCTCCTCATTTCACTTGGCAGCATGCTGATTTCCGAGTCTACGTTTCCATTTATGGTGTCAGGGCTTTTTGTGCAACTGTTTCCGTCAAGATGTTGTTTGTAAACATTCTGTAATCTGTAGCCTCTTTAGCCTTGTGCGATGACATTAAGGTCACAAAAATCACTCTCTAATCTCCTCTTCGTATCTACATGCCATATACTTTCCTCTTGTAATCCTGCCAACATGTTTACGTGTGTAGTTGAGTATGGCCATGTTTTTCAGTGTGTACCGTACATTGAGTGCACCCATTTCCGAGTGGGTCTTCAACCAAATAATAATCAACAAATTAAGCCTTAATGTCCCAGGGCTCATTTGCCACACAATTCTAACCAATGATGAATGACAATATCAGACTTCAGAATTAAATGTTTACATAGTATCATCCAATGCTTTGCCGTTTCATTTTGCTGCCATCTATAATTATGCGTATTTAGCGTTGAACTTTCACCACCTATAGTTGCTATCGTAGTGGCAAATTGTGAAAATGGACGCGCACTCTCATAGGGCGGCTGTGGCTTAGGAGGTAGAGTGGGTCGTCCACTGATCCTAGGGTTGGCGGTTCGATCCCCAGCTCCTCCTGTCCATGTGTCGAAGTGTCCTTAAGCAAGACACTGAACCCTGAGGTGCTCCCGATGTAGAGACGTGAAGCGCCTTGCATGGCAGCTCCGCCATCATCGGTGTGTGAGTGTGTGAGTGTGTGAGTGAATGGGTGAATGAGAGGTAACATTGTAAAGCGCTTTGGTTCCATTCCAGTTGAAAAGCTCTATATAAATGCAGTCCAGTTACCATTTACCATTTAGATAATAGCTAGGTTTGCATTTTTTTTAAACTAAGCTGATTGTTTGTTTGTGTAGACAAGACTATGGGCTGCATCGAGAGTAAGGAGGACAAAGGCCCTGCTATTAAGTACCGGCAAGAGAATACACCTTCTTCGGACCCCACCACCACTACCACTGTCGTAGGCCACTACGGGCCAGATCCTACCCAGCTCCAGCAGAACCAATCTCCAACCTTGTCCGGCCCTGCAGCTGAAGGCTTCACCATGGCCCCATTTGGAGGCTCCACCGTCATCACTCCTTTTGGAGGAGCGTCCTCTTCCTTCTCCGGCTTGGCGCAAAACTCCTTCCCTGGGGCTGTCGCAGGTGAGCACCATGTATGCTGTGTTTTTTCAATTTTTGCCGGTCATGGTCTATGGTCAAACCTACTTCTACTATAAAGTAGACTCAACTATGGGCAGTATAAGAGCATCAAAGCGGAAGGATACATTTTCTTCTGCAAGCTCAACAGCTGCTGGGAGAATGCATTCATAAATCAGGTATATATACTATAGTATCCCAGGGGCTCCATGCTGCCCTTCAAAACTGATCTCATCAGAGCTTTATACATTTTATGTTCATTAATTTTAAAAGAACACACGTTGAGTGGCAGGTTTCCTCACTACATTATCGCACATCTGATTATAATCCTTGATTTTGTCAGATTTGTCTGACAGTTGATAAAGCCTCAATGAGAGATGGAATTAAGCCCTCCTGTTTAGGTGGGCTTAAGGTTGTAATCCTGCTCCCTATTGAATAATCCGGTCTCAGGGGGGCATGGTGACACAGTATAGGGTTTCTCTGGAGAAGATAATGGGATTAGTGTTGGCAGCATTGTGCTCCGTGGTGGGTATATGAAAGTGACCTCGCCAGGAGCTGTGTCATGTTCTACCCACTGTTTCTGCATCTGCCAAAGAAAATTGTGTTTTTACATTTGCTGCAGCATAATGAGGTGACTTGTCCTTCTTTATAAGCTGTTAGAAGGTTATTCCAATGTTTGCTTGTAGTTGATGGGGTGCATCACACATATTCACTGTACAAGCAAACTAGCTGGAGGATGAAATTGAGTCAACCTGATTTGCATTAATATTTTTGAACAACCAGCACCCTTATTCAACCAGCTAGTAATCAAACACTATTTCATCAGAAACGTTGACATGCTCAACTTCAGTTCATAATCATTGTCTCCTGCTGTGTTTTATTGGATTACTAATCATTTCAGCCACATTTATTTATTTAATGTTATAAAATGTTGCAACCGCGCCATCTTTTGAAAAACACACAGGAAGAAAACACTATTTTAATGCTTTTATCATTGACTTTTGTTTTCCTCTTTTGATAATAATAATACTTTGCTTCCCCATCACAACACTTTGCACTTTGCACTCTGAAGACAGTACAGTGCAGCTCTGAACAAGCCTCGCACCAGTAACCTACTTAAATCCCCAGCCAGCGCATGCTGTCTTTGCCACTATCAGAAAGACTTGCCAGTGGTTCCTCCCTCTAGAGTCAGTTCAATGTAGTCACAAGGCGTTTCGTCCTTCAGACAATTGCATTTGCAGGTGCTTTTTAATTATAAAGTGTCTCAGCATATTGTATATATTTATGCATTGCTGTTGTGCTCTGTGTTTGTGTTTGTTCAGGTGGGGTTACGTTCTTTGTGGCCTTGTATGACTATGAGGCCAGGACGTCAGATGACCTGTCGTTTAAAAAAGGAGACCGCTTCCAGATCATTAACAACACGTAAGCCTTTTCAGACTTCAAACCCAGGATTTTAGTCACCTAGCCCCTCCTCTTTCAGCTAGGGTTGCACCTGGTCTGCACATTGTTCTTCAGCATGGGGCATGAGTTAGATTACGATTCCATCTTGTTTGATCCTGTTTGAGAACGCTGAGCGCAGTAGATTCACATGCGCTTCATTCAACCGAATCCTTCAACAGAGATGGTGCCTGCGGACATGCTGAAGCACCCTGCTAGAATGTAAATTGGGTTAATTTGATTCCATCCTGACCCATGGATAGCATTCAAGAGGGCTGGTTTGCGGGAGCTTGAACAAATTCGAAACGCAGTGGAACACTGAAAACGATTGTTACCTTTAATCAGGATGCGTCTTTCTCACGTCACACTATACATGCAATCAAAACGTTTTCTTGTAAAATCCCATACCAGAGCGAAAAGCCTTTCGCAATGTCTGCTGTAATAACGACTATGTCTATGACCTTTTCCACTCTTTCCTCCAATGCAGAGAGGGCGACTGGTGGGAAGCTCGCTCCATCAACACGGGGAGGAATGGCTACATCCCCAGTAACTATGTGGCCCCTGCTGACTCCATCCAGGCTGAAGAGTGAGTGAAGCCTTGTACTTCTCACTAACCTCATTACCGCCATCCCAGCCTCAGCTGCTGCTAGCTGGCATGGCTAACCTAAGGATGGCCGCGTGATCAGTCAGCCCAGAGCACAGCCCTCTCCACCACAGAGATAGCATGCACAAATTAATGGGATGACCTTTTCAACCACAAACACCAGTCTGAATGAACCACCTGGTTTGGTACGGCACCTCTGGAAAATCGCAGTCTATCCCTATCCTATTTTAAATATGGTGTGTGTATGTTTCAGGTGGTACTTTGGTAAAATGGGTCGTAAAGATGCTGAGAGGCTTCTCCTGAACCCAGGGAACACCCGCGGTACTTTCCTGTCGCGAGAAAGTGAAACTACTAAAGGTACTGACGGTTACCTACATTATCACACGGCGCCATTGAATCCAACCCTTTGTCAGTGAACCTAAAGCTTTTGGATGGATTTTGACACTCCTGGTTGGATAGACGTAGATACTTGTCCTTTTGTCGTTCAGGTGCTTTCTCCCTCTCGATAAGAGACTGGGACGAGGCCAAGGGTGACAATGTGAAACACTACAAAATCCGTAAACTTGACAGCGGTGGATACTACATCACTACCCGGGCCCAGTTTGATACGTTGCAAAAGCTGGTCAAACATTATACTGGTATGTATACTTCCTTCTACACCGTCTCTTTGCTCTTATCCTGTCCCTATAATGATTACTTTTGCCTCAAATTCCCATCACCTCGGTGGTCTTAGGAAAATCCTGCCTTTTCAAAATAGGCCATCTGGGCTAACACATTGCAGTTCATAACTTCTTAGAGTAATTGACCCAGAAAGGATCTTAGCCTTTAAATTCGATTTTAAATATTCATTGGGCTACCAAGTGGTTTTATTTCAGCATGGAGAGCTAGGTTAAATCTCTGTGATCCCACTTTTCCGAAACACAACTATAAAAACCCCACGGGATGTTTTAAAACCACTTCTCATTCATATTTTAAAGCAAGCCGGAGCCTTGGCTCCATTCATCAGAATCCGATACTGTACATTAAACGACGTGGAAATAAGGCAATTTAAAACCACTTCGTCAAAGTACACATACACTGTGGGACAATAGAGATTGTAATGTAGAGATTGTAATGTAGAGTGCCATGCAGTCAAGCCGCCTCCCTTTCCTCTGTGTCTCAGAGCATGCAGACGGGCTGTGCCACCGGCTCACCACAGTGTGCCCCACTGTGAAGCCTCAGACCCAGGGCCTGGCCAAGGACGCCTGGGAGATCCCCAGGGAGTCTCTTCGCCTGGAGCTCAAACTGGGCCAGGGCTGCTTCGGAGAAGTCTGGATGGGTAGGAGCAATGCATTCTCTGTAACACGCTGGAGGTTTCATACACCAACACAGTACAGTTGACAGGCAAGGAAGTGAACACATTAAGTAGACAACAGTGGCCACTGTCACAAGAAGATTGGACCTAACATGACATTAGGTGCAGATATTTTTTTACCAAACGAGAAAATTGTCCATTTCCTGCAGATTCCTCTTGTTTTTGTTGCATTTTCCTTATCTACAGAGGAAATAGCATCCTTTCTTTCAGTTGACAACTTTGGTTCATTTTGGTTCATTTAGGACAGCTCCAACCAAAGGCTTTTTTTCCGTCTTGATCTGCTGTCCTCAAATACAGCCTCACGAGATAATCTTTTTATGTCAGAGAGTATTCGGGACACTGTGGTCACAGATGTGAGCAGTATGTGAAATACAGTGCCGAAATCATTTTCACGTAAACCACTCAAGTTATTTAAAGCACCATGTCGCACTCTCCTCTCATTCTCACTTTTTTTCCCTCTATCTACAGGCACATGGAATGGCACCACCAAGGTAGCGATAAAGACGTTGAAGCCAGGCACAATGTCCCCTGAGGCCTTTCTCCAGGAGGCTCAGATTATGAAGAAACTCCGCCATGACAAACTGGTGCCTCTCTATGCGGTGGTGTCTGAAGAACCAATCTACATAGTCACAGAGTACATGGCCAAAGGTACACAAGGGGTCGTAACACATAGGTCCAAAAACACTACTACGGTGCACACCGGCGTGAATGAAAGCTGGAGAGAGTTGGCATGGATTGGCATTAGATTCACGTCTGATTTGATATTTAATTACAGTTTAGGCTGGCTCATCTCTCCAGAAGGGTGCGTTCAGGCCTGAGGGCTGCTTGGCTCAGCTATAGCTGGTTTAGAGATGTTAAGACGAAGTTAAAGAAAGAGTGCCTTGATGTTGGGGAACACAGTCCATTAAACCTGGCTAAAGTCATTGATCTAGCAGTACAATCCAATTCTTCATGGAATTGATTAGTCACTTTCAGGTATTATGCCTTATGGTCATGCTTTTAAAAGCAAGTAGCCAAATTACCTTTAAGGGGGATTTTAATTTGATGAACGTTTTAATTAATGGGCTATATAGTTGGAAGTAGTGGAATGTCCCATATGGTTCCCTCAGGCCTGAATCAGATGTTTATTGAAAGCTGCAGCAGTTTTGTGGCTAGCTTTCATCTTTTCAGCTGCAGTGGCTCTCTCTGTTTCTCATTCAATTAGTGAATGCACTTCAATGACCTACTCATATGTGTGAACTCTCACCCTTCTGATTTTATATGAATTCACTCGTCGATTTGTGTATGAGTGAGTTTTTCTGGATGCTTGAGCTCCCCACATGAACTCATGTGCGCTTGCTAGTGTGTGTGTGTGTGTGTGTGTGTGTGTGTGTGTGTGTGCGCGCGCGCGTGTGCGTGATTGTCCTGCCTGTGAGGACAGGGGTGTCTCCATGGTCCTGTTTATTTGTGAAATCTACATTAACAAAATCACTCACAAAATCACACTCTGGCTTCCTCAATAAAGAGAATGGTTCAGTGGCATAAAATATGCATTAACAGCCGCTGTATCAGCCTGAACAGCCCCATATGGTTTGTTTGGCTCTCATGAGACTCAAAGATGTGCAGGCATATATATATATATATATATATATATATATATATATATATATAGTTGTTGTATTTCTCTATACCATGTCATTTCTACATTTCTAGTGCTTTTCTATTTATATATTTATAGGGAGTTTGTTGGACTTCCTCAAAGAAGGAGATGGTAAATTCCTGAAGCTACCCTTGCTGGTGGACATGGCAGCACAGGTAAGCAAAATCAAAAAATTCATATGACTGTGTATGATTCTGTGGTGTTCAGGCTGATTCGTTTAGCTATATTTAGAATCCTATTGTCTGCGTTTGTGTTTTAAAAGCATGCCACCATCAAGCGCAGATTTGTTCCCTGCTTACCTACAATGAAGCTTACAGATTTGATGTTCTTTCACTTTTCCCCCTTACTTCCACTTTGTACTTCAACGTGACAGGACACTTTGACACGGGAGGAGTACAAAA
This sequence comes from Galaxias brevipinnis, assembly GCA_036023535.2. Taxonomy (NCBI): domain Eukaryota; kingdom Metazoa; phylum Chordata; class Actinopteri; order Galaxiiformes; family Galaxiidae; genus Galaxias; species Galaxias brevipinnis. The sequence continues at coordinate 14,055 of JAVQIZ010228534.1, read as the reverse complement.
GATATAAATGTTTAACTCCCACAACAAAAATAATATGAGTTGTCAAATGTGGCTGCGTTATTTTCAGATCGCTGACGGCATGGCTTTTATTGAGAGGATGAACTACATCCACAGGGACCTGCGCACTGCAAACATCTTGGTAGCTGACAACCTGGTGTGCAAGATTGCAGACTTTGGACTGGCCAGGCTTATTGAGGACAATGAGTACACGGCGAGACAAGGTGGGTACCAACCGAGAGAAGGACACAAAGACACTCATCAAGGACAGACTGAGGTTGTCTCTGTCTGGAAACTATGAAGGAGGATGGAAAAAACAATGGAGAATGGTTAGAACCGTGCCCTGACTGTTACGGTTGAAGCCCTGTGGTATTCCATCATGGTAAATTAGGTTAAAAGTGGAAACCAGATGCTCAAATTAACGTAGATTAGTTTCGGTGAATAAACTCCCGTCTCACTTCAAGCTTCAAACTATTTCAACACAAAGCGTTTCAGCAGAATAATATCGTTTGTTTGACATGAACACCTGTTTTTCCTCTTTCCACTTACTAAAGCCTTTGTCAGATTCTTTTCATATTTGTTAAGTAAAAGTTAGCGGTAGCTTTGACATTCTTTGAGGCTCAACCACACAAGGCACTCTGATGACCCCTGGTGGAACATCCCTCTTCTCTCACTTTCTTGCGTGAAATGGCCATCTACGCTGTTTTACCAGGAACTATACCTGTAAATTGATCTCCCTTTCTCCCCCTCTACTTGCCCTCCTCTGTTGGTTTGCAGGAGCCAAGTTCCCTATCAAGTGGACCGCCCCAGAGGCAGCCCTGTACGGACGCTTCACAATCAAGTCAGACGTCTGGTCTTTTGGCATCTTGCTTACTGAACTGGTCACCAAAGGCAGAGTTCCATACCCAGGTGATTAGGCATTTAAGGGCATTTACCCAAACACACACCCCTCCTTGTTTTACGTGAAGAATCTTAACGTGACATACAATCTGGAAAAAAGTGATTGACTGCTTCACGCTGTTCTAATGATATATCCAGGGATATGGATGTGTGAATGGATTCCGGTGCCAGAAAATGTCTCACAGTCTTCTGTCTCACACTTGGCTGTCTGACAGTCTGTGACGGCAGTTTATTCCTCTACCGGCTGATCAGGGACTGTCTGGCACTCACTTACACACTTACACACATACACACGCTCATTCTTGAGATTAGATGAGACCATCTGGTGGGGGCTGATCTGGAGATTGAACACCACTCTGTCTTATCTGTCTCAGACTGATAGAGCTATGGGGAAGATGCTGACACCAACACTAACGTTAAGACACTCCATCTATGCATATTGGTTTTTGTTGGAGAGATAGAGTGGGGTGTTATGCTATATTTTTAGCTGAACAAATTCACCATGCATATCTTGGCTTTACTAGTCTGCTTACTCCTGTACAATTTCCATCGTTGTGTTTGCAAAATGCCTAAATAATGGTATTATTACTTTTAGCTGTCTACCCTTTCTCGATAAATCGGGATTGGAATTTTCTCTGCCATTTCTACCTACCCTACCCCCCCTCATCTGCCCCCTTCGCCCCCAGGTATGGTGAACCGGGAGGTGCTGGAGCAGGTGGAACGCGGCTACCGTATGCCCTGCCCGCAGGGCTGCCCGGAGTCTCTCCACGAGATGATGAAGCTTTGCTGGAAGAAGGAGCCCGACGAGAGGCCCACCTTTGAGTACATCCAGTCCTTCCTGGAGGACTACTTCACAGCCACAGAGCCACAGTATCAGCCTGGGGATGACCTATAGTCAGGCGTGTCCTTGCCGACACCCTGCCGTGACTCCTTCTCATACTTTATCATCTTGCCGAGGAACAGTCTCAATTCCAGGATGTAGAGAAACAGCTATGAGTTATGTGGTCTAGAAAGCTCATGGAAGCTGTGCCATTGACCACTGAAAAACAACATCTTTCCCTCGCATTTCCTTTGATTTTATGTTTTATGTAAGTTGTTCTTGTTCGTCTTACATCTAAGGTGCTACAGGTCATAGTTGTGATTTGTAGCATTCATCTTGCTTTTCAGAGACCAATCATTGTATGTATTTTTTGTTGTATTTAATTCAGTTTGAATAGTGAAAGTTGTATTACAATGGGGAAACCCTCCTTTGGTTCAGTACGGTAGTGAACCAGATAATGGTTGCATTGGAAGGGATTGTAGGGTTTGTAAATCTGATGACTTTTCTCTTTGTCTAATACATTTTGTCATTTCAAGGTTTTGTGGATCTGTAAACTCTGCCACAATAGTTGTTGTAAATTGGCAACTTAAAATTTCAATATGACAATGACATTGTTCGCTGTAACACTTTATTCATATTATGGACAGAATTGTATAACTTTATTCAAAGTAATTTCTTTTGTATTTTAGTTACAAAACATTTTCAAAACACTAAGAATCTTTTTGTACAAGGCCATAATGCTGTGTGGCCATGAGTGCCAAGCTACATGCATCCCTGGACTGAAATGTAACTTGCCTGCTTAAGTACCACTGTGAAAAGAATATTTAGCAAGGTTGACAAACAACCTACACTTAAATAACTAATTATGAAACTCAAGTGACTGTATGCTGATGCAAGGTAATACACTACATATCAAAGCACTACACTACATTAAACATTGAAGTGTAACAACTTTTGGTTTGGTGGCACTTCCAGCTGGGGAAAGCAATCATATTCATTATTTTGTATTATTGTTAATACCAGCAACAAGTATTATTATTTACAATGATTTGAGTCTAGAAATGCACCTAACCTTAAAGATCTGTTTTTTTTAGAATTATACAGTTCTCCACCAATGCTCTTAACCAACGAGGCTTGCTGTTTCTCAAGTCAAACTGTCAGTCATGTATGCACGCACTTACCAACTGACCATCCCAATCACTTAGCACGGCTATTCTTCTTACAGGAAAGGAGCAAAAAGGTTATTGTAACACCCATATGTAGGATCGCCCAGCCTGGCTTTAAAGATAGAATGAAAGAATCTGTTGGAATCCTTCCACCAAATATAGGCAAAATATAGCTAGCTGTCAGCTGCATAGCCATTGTTTTCAGAAAAGTGTGGCGGGTTAAAGTGAGTTACTTAAAACTAGCGGTTTTTGTCAAATGGTTTTGTACGGATTTGCAACGCAGCAAAGTGAAGTCTCTACTTTGAGAACTTTTTTTAAAATTGTACAAGTTAAAGACTGCCAAATGAAACAAGTGCAAATGTATTTCAGTCTCATCCACTCATTGATGTGGAACTTAAATGATTAAATGATTGTGTAAATAGGAACTCAAGTAAGCAATATAGGCTTTTAAAGAAGGGCTTGTACAAAGTTGAGCTTTAAAATCTTCACTTTTTACATGATCAAGCACATAACCCATGTTGTATTATCGAGAATAGTGGTGAGAAAGCAAACATCACTGTTTAGATAGGCATACTAATTTAAAAGATTTGTACTGTTAAAAAAATTAATATTTCAGTTTGAAAGTTTGTGGTATGAATAAACTGAAAGGAGAGTTTATTTATTTATTTATTTATTTATTTGTTATTTAACCAGGTAAGTCCAACTGAGAACGAATTTTCTTTTGCAGTTGCGACCTGGCCCCCTAGGGATCGTCGATCATGAAGGCAATTGGTTCTAACCCACGAGTAGGCGTGACCGGCACACGAACAGGTTTTTACAACTGGTAACTTCCCCGTCATAAGACCCACAATCTGGCATGCAAAAATGGTTAACAAAATTGTCAAATTGGCAGTCAGCGACGTTAGATTTCCTACATCTTTGGAGCTACATGGCTCCGATGCAATGGTACGTGGGCAACTACACTTCTATATTTTTGATTAATTTCACAGAACTTATGACAAGCTGCACCGAGTCATCTACAAATCAATTATCCAACTTTCCTATGACTGCAGCACACGGACCCTGACTACTCCGTGGCCTATGTTGTTATCGAAACCGAGCAAAAGTTGAAAGGCTATGGTCTGACATTTACTGTGGGAAGAGGCACAGAAATTGGTAAAATACTGTGTGTTATGATAGTTACAGTTTCAATGCACATTACACATTAAATGCCAAGTTTGTGAGTGAAGAGCTTTCGATTTGTGTGCTCAAACGAGGCCTAGTACAGACCACAGCCAGCAGCGTCATCATGTGGTAATATTTAGGTAGTGCAGATAATTTAATCTATTGTAATTTGCCATAATATAGCCTGAAGCATTATTTTTAATTTATAAGGTGCTGTAATGCCTTATAATTAGACCCATGATATCACTAATGATTTTTTTGGTGGCACAGTGGTCTGTGCTGTGAAGGCCCTGTCAGGATTGGTAGTTGGGAAGTCGCTAGAGGAAATTGTGAGTGACTTTCGTGGATTCTACCGTCTCTTAACCAGTGATGGTCAGATGCGATGGGTAAGTGTAGTGGCCTCTTAAACCTTAACAACAAGTTGTGACACAATGCATCAGTCTTGCCCGCAGTATCTCATTTAATCATTTGGATTTAGTTTGTGGGAAGGAACAGGAAGTAGCATTTACATCTATCTCATCAATGGCAGATAGGACCAGAGAAAGGAGTGATCCAGTTGGCTACTGCAGCAGTCCTAAATGCTGTTTGGGACCTCTGGGCAAGAGCAGAAAACAAGGTGACACACCTTACCATATATGAGAGCACATTACTTGTTATATTACAATGTGGTGACACATATCATTCTTAGTGTTTATCATTTTTGTCTCCTCGAACAGCCTCTGTGGAAGCTGCTTGTTGACATGGTAAGTTGACTAAATACAATCAATCAAGGGTAGAATAGCTGAACTGGTTATAAAGCTTTCCAGACAAGTGGCCGTGATAGAGCTCTTTCTTGATTATATATATATAAATATATATGATATATAGATTATCTCTTCTTCTATAGGATCCCAGGAAGCTTATTTCATGCATTGACTTCAGATACATAACCGATGCACTGACAGAGAAGGAGGCTCTTGGTATGAATGCTTTAAACTGTAGACGATGTAATGAGCTTTATTGGCATGAAAAGACAAATGCTTGTATTGCCAAAGCAAACACTCTCTCTCTCGCGCTCTCTCTCTCAGACATCCTTATGAAAGCTCATGATGGAAAGCAGCAGAGAGGTAAGCGTTAAAAATGGAAACACTAAGCGCACTGAACACTATTGCGCCCCCCCCCAGTGGCTGAAATATGTCACTACTACTATATGTATATGCGTAACATGCTACACAATGACGTCAGTGAAAACGTTTTTACCCCTCCCAGCGCAAATGTCAAACTCTGCTTATGCTTCTAAACATAAAATACTAAATACTTCTAAATACTTTCTTGTGCTTGTTAGAAGAACAGATGCAGAAAGATGGCTATCCAGCTTACACAACATCTTGTGCTTGGCTAGGATACTCAGACCAGCTGCTCAAAAAGGTGCATACCAATGCATATATAATGTGTTTGACTGGTTTGAGCTTTTCTTGTAATTCTGCTTTTATATGTTATATAAGCTGTGCACAGATGCACTAAATGATGGCTGGACCAAGTTCAAAGTGAAGGTAGGAGCTGACCTAGAGGATGATGTTCGCCGCTGCAGTCTCATCCGGCAGATGATTGGACCCAAGAACACTCTGGTAAGGTCTTAGTGTAGCGATGTAGAACTACTTTCTCAAAATGTTTTGTACATTTGTTGTCCTTTTTGAAAGAAAGTAGGCTCTTATCCTATCTCTGTGTTAGATGATTGATGCCAACCAGAGATGGGATGTCTCGGAGGCTATCAGCTGGGTATCTAGCCTGGCAGAGTACAAACCTCTCTGGATCGAGGAGCCGACCTCTCCAGATGACATCCTAGGACACGCGGCCATCTCCAGGGTATGGATGTGGAAAAGATTTCAAAGTTCTCAGTCTGGTGCACACATTTCTGTCCTATAGTGCTAATAGACATCTTTCTAAAACGATTGTTCTAGGCCCTGGCCCCACTTGGAATAGGTGTGGCTTCAGGTGAACAGGTCAGGTCATTTCCCAGTCATTCCTCCTGGCCTTAAGAATAATAGTATAAATAGGAACTAAGAATGGTTAGCCAGCTTTTAGAGTGGATCCCTGTTGTCTCTCCAGTGCCACAACCGAGTGATGTTCAAGCAGTTCCTCCAGGCGTCAGCACTGCAGTTTATCCAGATTGACAGCTGCAGACTGGGTAGTGTCAACGAGAACCTAGCTGTTTTGCTCATGGCCCATAAGTTTCAGGGTAAGAGACACCGTGCCTGAGTATACAAAACAGAATATCAACATACATTTGCAAAGTTGATTAATAGTATACTTCAGGTGTACTATACGACAGAGGCAAATTAATATGCAAGGTACATCATGTATTTGCAGTGCCTGTTTGTCCTCATGCTGGGGGAGTGGGGTTGTGTGAGCTGGTTCAACATTTGATACTGTTTGACTACATCTCTGTATCTGCCAGCCTCGATAATCGGTGAGTGGCCATATTCACTTCAGTATTATTATACTGCTTATCTAACGTTAATCATTTCAACTCTTATTTCACCAGGTCAACTTCCGATTAAACATTACGAATTGTTTAGTAAAATACAACTTTACGTCCTTTTCATAGTGTACAGTGTCACCAGGGTATTTAAATAAAGTATCTTCTCCCATCTCTCAGGATGTGTGAATATGTTGATCACCTCCATGAGCACTTTACAAGTCCAGTCATAATTAAGAATGCCCACTACATGCCCCCTAAGGTGAGACAGAATGATACGGCATATTATATTGAGCTACTATGCAAATCGTTTCAAAACAAGCCACAATACAATTTCAATGGATTGTGTTTTATTGTTGTCAGGATCCTGGTTATTCCAGTGAAATGTTCGAGTCATCGGTGCAGAGACACCTGTACCCTGAGGGAGAGATATGGAAGCAGCTCGGAAACCACTAAAACTGGACATTCTCTGTCCAATCCTCAAAGCAAAATCTTTTTTATATGGTAAAAAAAAGAAGAAGAATTAAACAATGATTAGCAGCCTCATTTAGGCTTTTTCTGGGTGATTAGTTCACATTTGTTTTCCTCTAACAATAAGTAGGGTTCTAATGTTGGTTAAAATCATTTTATTAATTTACAATATCATAAGTGCATTGAATACAATGATCAAGTACTGAAATAAAAACATAATCTGTATGGTAAGCAAGAACACACAAATATCTGATTGCTGAAAATATACAAAGAATCATCTCCCAAACACTATGGTTCAATAAAAAAACTGATTTAAACAGCCATCTGCATTTTGATGGTGGGATGGGGGTTATAATCACAGATCTCAAAGTCTTCTGCACGGAAATCATCTATGCGCTCTACCTTCCTAAGAATCTTCAGTTTAGGCAACGGTCTGATCTCCCTCTGGAGCTGCAAAAGACAGCCACAGGACTTAAGACTCCCATTTAAAAATGGGAACATCCACCCACAACAAGTAAACGCTCTATCCTTAATAAACTGACCTGTACTTTGAGGGGCTCGATGTGGTTAATGTAGATGTGAGCATCTCCTAGAGTGTGCACAAAATCGCCAGGCTGCAATAGGAGAGACCCAAAAAAAATTTAACCGTTAAACCAAGGTCATTAACTTAACATTATATATCAGACTATTATAGTCGAACATATAATGAATGCATGGTTTTGATAATGGTAGAAAAAATAAATATTACACCTTTAGTCCTGTTACGTGGGCAATCATGTACGTAAGAAGAGCATAGCTGGCAATGTTGAATGGCACTCCGAGGCCCATATCACCAGAGCGCTGGTACAGCTGGCACGACAACTCCTCATTACAGACAAAGAACTGGCACAGGGCATGGCAGGGAGGCAACACCATTTCGGGCAGGTCTGTCAAGAACAGAGTGCACACTATAATGTGAACTTTGAAACCTATGCTTATTGTTACCGTAACAATAATATACTGTGTGGGAAATAAAAATCTTAAGACAAAACTGATCATTTACCTTTAGGGTTCCACGCACACATGATAATCCTCCTGTCCTCTGGGTTGCTCTTGATGGTGTCAATGACCTTCTGTAGCTGGTCAACACCTTGGCCTGTATAATCTAAAATCAGGGTAACAAGTTAAAATTACACATTGCACAACCAGTATAATATTCAGGTTGCCGATATATAAAAAACACACACATTGTTATTTTATTTTATTTTTTTACCTGCATGCATGCCCTTGTACTCAGCTCCAAAGTGCCTCCATTGGAAACCATACACTGGTCCCAAGTCTCCTTCCTCCCTACTCGTGAACCCATTTTTGTCCAGAAACTCCCGAGATCCGTTTGCATCCCAAATCTTTACCCCTTTATCAGAGAGTTCCTTGGCATTTGTTGAGCCCTGTGAGAGTGTTTTTTTTTTTTTACTTCATTGTATTTAGAAATCAGTGTTGGCACTCCCTCATTTGTTGACATTGAACGCCACCTATCGTTCATGCTTAATAATGATTAACCTTGTTCAGGTTAGTCGTGCATTTAGTAGTCTGGAGTTTTGATGACGAAAACAAAATGAATATGATTAAGGATTGGATATATGGGTATTTGTTACCTTAATAAACCATAATAGTTCTTCCAGGATTCCTTTCCAGAAAACTCTCTTTGTTGTCAGCAAGGGAAACTGGTCTGAAATTAAAAGATTGTTTTGATTTTGCTACTACAGAAGCCCCAAGGCAAGAGGCCATACAGTGACATAAATAACTAGAGCAGGTCTCTAGAAAACAAAATGTATTTATCTCGTTGGAGCAATTACAGTTACTTAAGGCTTCTTCTTGTATTACAGCAACGCTTAAGGCGGGCAATTTGTACCTTCAGTACCTGGTAACATTGCAACTTTATTATCTTAAAACATGTGGCTAGCACTGTACAAACCTCGTAGACTGTATCTTGCTTGAGATCCGAAAACAGACACAACTCCTGTTCCAGTTCGATCGCCCTTTCTGTAGCCGTGCTCCAAAATGTATTCTATTTGACTCAAATAACTGCGTTCATCACAGAGAGGAGTGAATGGACTCTTTTCAACTACGTTATTTGTTTTAGAAGCATTTTCCTCCTTGCAAGATGCATCTGAGTATACATTCGATGTAGCTGGCATTTTGTTTGGTTATTTCGACTAAAATAGTCTGATACTGTTAAGTAAATTGCTAAATCTGCCTCTTTTTTTTTTCTTCTTATTTCGCGCGCTTACTTTAAGTCCTCCCTTTCCGGTTGACCAAAAAAAATAAATATATATATATTTTTTAATGGTAATCAGGACATTGCAGTTCCACCACGGGAACCCACCTCCCGTTGCATAAACTTAGCGTAGTGTAAGTGGGGTGCAGTCTGCACCTTGACTGTGTTTTCCTAAGTCCTCCTGAATTTTCGTTCATATCTTTCCTTGAAGGAGCATTACACCCAAAAACAACAACGAATTCATTATTCTCTTATTATAAACAACTGGGCAAATGAGAGAAGTTTCATGATGGTGTTCTTTTTCCGGAACACTAATCAAGCGCATTCTGAGAAAGCACAGTATGTGATTGTATTGTTTGGATTTTCGATACTAAAAAGTGTATGTACCTTTCAAGTTTTGCATTCCGTGATGAATCTGTACGTTCACGATCGCTGTATGAACCTACATCGGAACAGATATGTTTGTCCTCTTCTTAAGGAGCCATTTGTCATGTTTCAACAATGTGTCTAGTGTTCTGTACATTAGAAGATATGCTCCTCCAACTGTTATTTTTCTAAAAGACTACAACAAGCAAGGGACCGGCCGTCCTTCATGTTTTTTAAGATACCATATTATGCTTTTTTGGGTTTTTCCCTTTCCTTTAGTATGTTATATAGGTTTTTGTGCATGTACAAAGTCTGAACAAAGCCCATAGTTCACACCAAAAGGAGCTACTCTCTCTCTTTCACTGTAAACATTGCTGCTGAACTGCCTGAAACGTTCGTCAAACGCCTCGTTTGTAGTCCGGTGTTTTCGAGAAGAGTTTTCTTCCGTAACTTATCTACATCGCTAAGTCACATATTTGCATAATGCCCACCTAGCGGCTAGTTTGGCACGCCCTCAAAGAGAGCCAGGACCTACAACTGTTTGTTTACAACCTGACGCCAAGGCATGGTCAACCAATCGTTAGACACGCCCCATTTCCTAGGGGATGGCGATATAATTCTCTAGGATTTCTGGGTGTTGTGGTCCTCTGTGAACGGCCAAACTAGATTTGAACGCCAAGCTTGAAAAACTGAGAACAACCTGCTTAAAATCCTCTCGCTTGAGATTATTTTGTTATTTAAGGCAGAGGTAGGCTACCGTAATTAAGATTTGAAGCGAAATATTAAGTGCAAAATATATAGGGTGAAATGCCCTTCATGACTATTCCCTCGGGGTACAGTCGGACGGACTTTATTATAGGCTACTATTATGAACCAATCCTCGGGTGTGAGTCTTTCGTTCACTTGTGACGTGACTGCTTTATGCTTAAGTTATAACTACATTCATAAGTAAATATTAAAGCTTTTTAGATCGTTACACGTCAGTTTAAATACATTAAAACTACTTTTTTCACAGCCAATAAGATAAGGCAGAGCTGAGAACCACTTCCTTGTTGTTAGAAATCAACCAATCAGAGATTTAAAAAACGCGCGTGTTCGGTCCCGCAACAACGGTCCGGTAACAAACCTAAATCCATCACATAGCCTATTTTTATGATTAATTAACATAGATTTCTTCGAATGGTTTTGGTGAGTATATTTATGTTAGAATGTATGCATGTTTACACCAAGTACTAAAGCAAGTAACTAAAACTAATAAAAACAAAGCAATTCAATGTTTAGAAAAATCCAGTAGCTTATGGGTTATTCCTGTTGTGACTTTTTCTGACAATTCAATCTAGTTTGCTCAGTAGAAATTGGAGACCTGTCGGTTTCCCATTGGAATTTCAGTTCACTTCACTCCTGTGAAAAGGTTATTTGATGTATTGTTATCCCAAATCAAAATATAAATATACATACATTTTTAATATTCATGTTTTATTTTTCCATTTACTTCCCTCCTTTCACTTTTGCCTGGATAAATGATACAATTGGCATATCTAGCTTGGTCAAATTTGACATCTGCCTACCTTTAATTAGGTGTTTGTACCAACTTAAAGCTTCTTTGGCCATATACTGAACAAAGGCAGGGTCCTCCAACTCAAGTTCAGCTGGGATAGTGAGTGCAAGTGGTACTGAGCCCAGGAGGGTCACAACAACATTTGTGTCCATTTTAGATCCAGTCTCCTCATGTTTGTATGGAACTACCTGTAAAAGCCCAATATATACTTGTAAATAGTTTAATCTAATATTATTAATAGTTAAAATACATGTCATTATGAGAGTATGTAGCCACTTTGCCTTGGAAAAGCAATGCAAGCTTACCTTAATAACACTGAAGATGTTTTGAGAAGCCAGTGTGCCATTGGAGAGCAAGGCAACCCATCCATACTTGTCACCCATATCAGTGAGCCACTTTATTGTGTCCTCGGTGTGTTTCTTGACAGCTTGAAGTCTCAACTCATACTGTTGGTGAGACGCGTTAAGTAGCAGATGGATCTCTTCCAGCTCAGAATTTAGCTCTCTCAAACCAGGACACTCTAAAACAACAAGTTAAGCATGTTTACACAAGTGAAATAAGAAAATAAAACAAGTTGTTTTTTTTGTTTTGTTAATTGTATTTCTCTATTTACCTTTCATCAAAACCCCATCACAGGACTCACACTGGTTCTGTAGCTGCCAGCAATCAGATGCCTGCCTGCGAAGCTGCCGGCAGAGATATCGGTCCTGGGACGGCGACTGGCTGTCATCATCTAACAACCCTGTATCTTGAATAGAGAAAATAACAGATAGATAAATACTTTGTAATTTTATTAGTATTTTACTTTGAAATGTTATTCAAAGACTATAATTGCTTTTTAGAGTTTGGGGCAGGTTAAACAAGCAGAAACAAGCAGGTTTGGTTGTATGTATTACAGATTGAGTTGTAGCCAATGGAAATCTCGTCATTTGAAATAAATACCACTTGGTTGATTATCGCTCTTGGCAGCTTGTGTCTCATCAATAACATCAGCTATGGCATAGCTGAACTCGCCCAGTACAGTTTTTGCATAACCATACACAGAGTCCAAGATGTCTTCAAGACCCATGGCCCCGAGGAATCCCAGACTTGGACCCTCTTGTGTAGGGGACAGAGGATTGGGTTTCAGTTCTGTGTAGAAAGCCACCCAGAAAGTATGGCCAAACTCTTTTTGCATTCGGTTGACCAGATCTGTACTCCTGTTGTAAAGCAAGCTAATATCTCCCTTCAGCTGCTCGAACGAGGCCTCTAGCAGCATCAGCTCCGGATCTTGATCCTCTGCTTTCTGGTTCTGCGAATCAACAGTCTGAGTTTGGTCAGTGTACTCCTGGTACTGATTGTAAACCTGGTCGGGACTGTCCATCTTGGAGGACATCGTCCTGAAAAACTCCTCCACCTGCCATTAGAAAAATGAATATAGGTGTTGGAAGAAAAATCGGTAAGGGGTTGCCACTTCGGACAATTGCCTCTATTTAGAGAAGTTTTTCAAGACAGGATTTTGATACCCTCATCTTTTCATCCATGTTATTTGCAGAGCTACACGATGGATGTAGCGATGCCAGGAGGTCATACCTTAAATGAGAAGGTGGAGAAGCGTCTACGACATGTGGAGGTATAGAACGCCTTGCAGGTCCCCTCCAGGCAAGGGTGACATTGCTCAAAAGATGTCCTCAGTGAGTCACGACACTGCTGCTCTGCCTCTTCGATCTTCTTTTTGGCCTCTGTGGCGAGTTGAACAGCCCCCTATGTGAAGAATAGAAAGTTGCAGTCACACAGTGTTTATGAGTGTGTTGCTACAGTCAGGTTCAATAGCATAAGATTATTATTTGTGCTCTATTACACCCTTTGTCTTGAGTGAATATAAAACACAATGTACATCTATGTAGAAGCAAACTATAATAATTCTGACTGGGTTGTAACTTCAAAACCTACTCCTAATATCAGTACAACACTCACATCTACAACTAGTTAGCTTTGCTGTTCCTTTAACAGCATTAACTTGTCAGGCTGAACATTTGCAGTGGGTGTCAGTGAACAACAGTGAGTGTGTCAGACTTCTGGGAGTATTGTGTGATTGATGTCAAAAGAGAGATGTTATGCTTGTTTAGAATAAGTTGTTTCATACAAACAATTATAACAAAGTCAGGATTTTCTAGATGGTAATCTAAAGTCTATTAAGGAGCTAACAAGGATTATAGAGATTTTTATGAGAGTGCTGCTGTCCGTCAAATTTGTGGGATTGCTTTATGCCTGAATATGTCTTACTTTCTTCTTGTCACAGTTTTGCTGAAGGGTGTTAATGAGGTTTTTATGCATTTCCTCCTCTTTCTCCATAATTTCCATCATCTGCTTTACCCCAAACAAGGCTCTCTTCATCTCCTCATCAACATAGAACTCTCCTTCCTTGGATAATTCTGTACAATCAGTAGAAACAGAAGACTAAAGCATCAATCAATGCTTTATTGTTTGCCTGCAAACCACTGACAATAGATCATCTGCTGGGAGTCAAATGTTCCATCCATTAATGTTGTTATTTAAAGGAAGACTCACGTTTGAGGATATCCTGACTCAGTCCTGAGGAGTCTGGTACACATTGTATGGCTTGCAGACAGGCCAGAGAGAGCGATAGGATAACAAGAGTAGCCATCCTATATGCAGCCTGTCACAGGTCAAATCAGGCTTCACCACTTTCCCCTTTTTCTTCTTTTTACTTGATCTTTGTTTTCCTAAGATTTGTATTGCAATAGAAAGTAATTACTTTCCTTAACTTTTAAAAATTTCAGATAATGTAGAAATTCCACATGGGGGTGCCATTTCTCAAGCTATTGGATCGCTATGGGATGTGTTTGACAATGTACTGTGTTTGTTTACGTGATATAGCTCTTAAACAAAAGTATA
>JAVQIZ010228533.1:0-20803 GCA_036023535.2 Galaxias brevipinnis | reverse complement strand
CCCCCCCCCCCCCCCCCCCCCCCCCCCCCCCCCACGACCCAGACAGCAGGCCCCTAGGGGAAAAGATGGCGTACCATGGAAGAAATAGCTTTTCTCCTATTTCTGTAAGAGGCAGCCTACATTATAGTAGCCTTAACTATTCAACCAGAGACACTACCTCGCTCTCCTCCACACCGCCGGGTCATTAATTAGAACAGCAACAAAAGGCCTCTCAAAAAGAGCGAGAGCTGTGCAGACTACTTTCCAGGAGCAGAGTTGTCAGACTCCTGGTTCCTAAGACTTATAAGGAAAGGATGAGAGCTGCCCGGCAGCGTGTGCTGTTTCTTAAGCCTATTCCCACTGGCCTATTGCAACAATGGTTATTGTGCCAAGGGAGCTCCAGCAACAGAGTCAGATACAGCAATAACCTTTTGCTGGCAGATGGGTGACACGATAAGGGCCCCGTGTGTACCGTGAACATCAATACAAATATCAGTGCCTTAAGAGTAGAGCAGATGTTTTTTTTGCTATTGTTGGGAAATAAACTCTGTGTAAACAAAATTCATTTACAAGAAGCAAAGCAATAATTACTGCCATCTCTAAATTACTACTCTCCAACACCATGACATTTCAAACCACTTACGCTATCCCTTGACACTTGTGCACTTCTGCATAGGAATTCATTTGTGATACGGCTTTCCCTCCCCGCTCGACGTCCAAACAACACAGGATAGCGACAGGATCAGTAGCCGTGACACGGAGTGGCTTCAAAAGAAGCTGCCTAATCCAAACCAACAAACACAAGTTGAGCTGAGAGAAACCCTGTCTAACCTGACACATAAGTGCACATCCAGTAGCCTGGGAAAGTTATTGAATAGCCGTCGGAGAGAAACATCCCCACAGGTCCTATCCACGACTCAATAACCCCTGCAGGGAAGCCCCATTATTCAATCAGGAAAACGCCACGTGAAAACGCCAATAAGCAGCACTTTGCTTGACTCCCTTTTGCAAGAGCAGAGTGTGTCAGTGAGGTTGGCAAGCTATCAAGAGAAAGGTCTAATCCAAGCATGGCTTATTGATTATACCTACAATGGTTCATCGGAGCCATGGCTGTACGGAAAAAAGTGGGGTTGTCATGGCAACTCAAGCATCACAGCGTCCTCACTGTTAAGTGTGAGCAAGAAAGAACACTAGGATTACAACACAATGACATGCGAGGAATGTAGGAGTACTGGAGGAGAGCACTAAAGGCACAAACAGCCTCTTCATGGTCCAGTCCATGAAGCCAGATGGAACAGACTGCTATTGTTCCGGACAAACAGAGAAGAAGTGCCTTTCTTTGAACAAACTCACTTACTACTGTGGAAAGGTACTGACCGGCTACCATTACATTCAGAAGGTACAGTATACAGTGAAACAGTAGGATACAAAGATGACACAACATCTTATTACTCACGAAACTCTGGATGTTGGGGGGTGCCAACACTTTGGCCAAGTGACACATTCAGTACAAATTTGCATTTCTAGTTTTGTTTTGGTGAAAATTATAAAATGATTGCATTATCACTAACATTATCAACAACAGAAAACAAATAAAAGGAAACCTAAAGAACATAGAAAAGAATGCACTATAAAACAACACAATAAAATATAAAACATGTTTAATAAAAGAAAAAAGGCATGCTTTGTTAAAACAAAACAAACAAAGGGGGAAGATAACAAAACAAAAACCTTTGTGGTAAAAGACTGAGAAAAAGTAAGACAACATTAAAGAACGACACAAGATACACAGAAAAGTATAATGTAAGGTAAAGAATGGTAGTAACAATGATTACTTACCAACCGGTTTTCATCAAACACCTCAAATAGTAATCTGTGATTTAGGGGACACACCTGTGATGTCAGGGGAAATTCATGTTAAAACAGTTGCCAAGACCCTGTTCTTACTTTAAGATCCAGTAAACTGTGACTTGAGCAATCCACCCACAGGCACACACTAATGAAAAGAATGAACGTACAGATTCCTTACGCACATTAATAAAATGTACAATCACATCACTAACATGTACGGTAAAGTTTACGAAGCAAAATTAATTTAAATGTAGTAATTCATCTAATAAAGGTGTTTAGGAATGAAGTATGACGACACTTGTATGTCACAGCCTCTCCCTGCTGATAAAACATGTTTGTGCTTTGTTACGCTTAACGCAGGAATGAATGCAGTGATTCCTCTAAAAATACTCAAGAGGTGTAATGAATCGCATGTGTGTGGCTTAGCTTGTAAACAATTATATGGCCTGGTTGATCACATTGGTCTGGTACTCATTGCTGCGGTTTAATAGCACTGAGGTTGGAAAAAGGAAGCGAGTCAACACCTGCAAAGAACGCTTTTCACATAAAGTGTAGCATTTATTTTTTTGCAAACGTGCACAGTAAAGAAAAATGAGAACACGACCTTTAATAGCTCAGGTAAACATAACTAATATTGACCTATCCCATTATCTACTACTTTGCGTAAAATTTCTGCTAAACAAATAGTTTGGGATTTGAATTTGTTTATCTTTGGGTTTTGAATCAGGTAAAACATTTTTATTTCATGTTTGAAAAAAAGACACTCACTCTGAAATAGAACGCCTCGTTCCATTTGGGATTCAGAGTCTGAAAGAGAACACCATGAGAGTAGGGTTATTAGTTAACACTAAGGCCCACTGGCATCAAAGAACATTGACTGTGACACTTGTTGTAATGGAAGACAGAAAGCTTCGGAAATAGAGTCAGAAAGAAACACTTCAGCTGGTGCTTCTTTTCTTTTAACTACTCTTAAAAAAACTGTTTCCTGACACTTAAAATAAACACAATCAATGACAATAAGCCAAGCAGGAATACAACGCCTTACTTGAAAAGGAATACTTTTAAAGTAGGCCTGTCCCATTCCTGTCCACACACACACCCAAAGCACACCTTCACGTAGCCACACAAACTCATGCACATACCAACACACAGCCTCACATCTAAATACATGACGAACAAACACACGAGTCTAGGAACTATGTGATAGTTCCCAATAAAAATGCCTTTAGTTATTGAAACTAGACAAACATTAGAACGTCAACGAAGTTTAAATTTAAAGAGCCGGTCTGTTTAATAAACTTTTTACAGCTATGATAAAATAGCATCTCTGTTAAAATAGCTTTGATGGGAAATAAAAACACTGAACCTAATACCCCCTAAAACAAAAATCTCATGGCAATACCTTCAACTGTGTTAGCGAATAAAGCTTTAACACAGGAATATTGATGATGAGAGAGCAAACCTGCCCAAACGCACAGTCACGCACAGTCACGCACAGTCACACAGTCACACACAGTCACACACACACACACACACACTCACACACTCACACACTCACACACTCACACACTCACACACTCACACACACACTCTTGCACCAAACCACAATCAGGGGTAAAGGAAAAGCCTAGGAGTGATGGTTCCTTTTCTGCTCCACATAGCAATAGCTGGTTATTGTCAGCTATTTATATCCCAGCAGCCAGGCATGGGTGGCATATGTCTGCCTGCATGAGGTCCTGGCAGACTAACCTGTCTGTATCCAGCATGGAGTTAGCTAGCTGGGACCTACTTTAAGGCTACTAAATCTCAGATTATATTGAATACAATCATTATTAGGGCCAAAAACTGCAGTGATTGGTGCGTTCGAGAGGCCAAAGGCAGAGGGTGAGATGAATTATAGTTTGACAGGCAGTGCGTGGGCTGCCCTGAGCCAACATCCCCTCTTAAAACTCTTTACTGTCCAACATACACGTTCTATTCAAATATTATGATCTTATTTGATTGACTCTACATGTATATAGTGTCAATTTAGGTGACTACACAAAATAATTATCTTTGCATGAGAGAGGGAGAGAGAGGGGGGGAGGGGGGAGGGAGGGGGGGGAGGGAGGGATTTATTACTGGAGATTAGACCCCGATTTGCAGTAATCTGAGTAACATGAAACAGCTCCCCCTGGTGTAAAGTAACCTCCCCTTGAAATACAGGGGAGACAGAGTTCTGACTACATACAAAATCATGCTCTAAAATTTGTGCCAAGGGTTTTAGGTGTGCAGAAAGTGTAAATGCATCTTTTACAAAGAATAAAACATGGATGTTGGAACAGTTACACTCGTAATGGGGCAATGGCAAGTTTAGCCTCACTAGTAATAAGGAATTCTAGTTGTAAAGCTAACGGCACAGGATACACGACAGCGGACACATGGGAGGGAAAGGCATCTGTTTAATGCACATGAACAAACCAGGACAAGTAGTCACACCGAACATACCTTTTTGATGGTTTTAGTCTGGACTAAGGCAAGCTCTCTGTTTTCATCCGCCACATAGAGGGACAGTTTGACGTAGGGGTCACTGTAGAACACAGAACACAACAAAGCAGTTAAAGTGTTGTTCTAATTCTCGTTCATGTCAGTGACTGACGTCCATGGTAAGCATCCAGTCTGCCAGCACGATGACGTGCGTTGGGTTTGAGCTCACTCACACACAAAACACACACAGTCCTGCCCACACAAAACGTGAAACAGCTCATCAGAATAGACACTTGTACAACAGTGCTGCTGCTTAGCATCAATATTCTAATAAATTTCATGACATTAGAGAACATTGAACAACAGGAGCCTTTATAGGTTAATACATGAAATTGTAACCTAGCAACTATTTGCCTATCTCCAGCAGAACCTGTTTGTTTATTTTAGAGTCACACAGGGATACTGGTAATTACACTACTACCCGAGAGAAGTGATAGTGAGAATGAATGCTGTTGGTAACAACGGATGATGAACATCGAGTTCTGTTCTATCGAATCAAATCAACCTATACGTTTCGAGGATGAGGTGAACTACGTGGTAGCTTCTTGCATGCAAATGTTTTCCCCAGCTGAGATTGTTTTGGATATACCAGGTTGTTTAACTAACCTTCTGCTGACGCTACAACACATGAAAGTAAAATAAGATTAACATTTTTTAAACTTGTATTGCGAAGCACATTTATCCGCTATTGTTTAACTAATACTACACAACAGGTCTGCATCTTCTCTAACTTTACCGCACTTCTTAAAATCTCAGTGTTCTGGTTTCCATCAATGTGTGAATGCTGTTTATGCCTGGAGTCTGTTTTCAGTTCTGTGGAAGTTATGGAACCTCTCCAGTGCAAAGCTTATAGATACCTCTACTTTTTAAATAACTTTTAAACCCAAAATGAATTTAAAAATGTGTCTATAGGCTTAAGGATCTCGGTCAGTTTTCAAAAGAGACAGATTAGTAGTTTGGGTGACAAAAGTTTCCGTACAAAACAGCAAAAAGAAAAAAAAACAGAACGATGTAAACTAGCTATCATCAAGATACATCAACATCGAGGACCCCTCCCATACAAATTATCCAAACCCACTCACATTCCCTCAAACTATAAACCTTCAGAAGAGGGACTTTTTTTTATGCACAACTACGCAACTAATGGGAAAATCGAAGTTTTTCCCAGCTCTAGTTTCCACATTAGATTGCATTACATTACTGGGCTCAAAGGCTACACTGCTGTATTGACAAAACACAAACTAAAAGTAGAAACAGCAAATCCTTTCAATTAGCAGTCAGCGGTCTTTAAGGTCTGGACTTTGTTAAAAATAGCTGTGTGGTTTGTTGAAGGCGGTGACTGGGTGAAAAATCAAGTGGGGTTTAGATACAGAAACACAGTTTATGCTTTCGTAAATCCCACAAAGACAGGTTCAGAGGGTGCCTGTCTCTGTTAATTTTTTACTTAAACTAATGAGTAAACGTTTGTGAAAGACTGAATTTGAAAGTAGTCAACTTCGGGATATATTTTGGTTACTAATATGATTTCAAAATTGAGATCCTCAAAACACAGGCCTAGTGTGAAAAATAAGAAGATAAAATTAATACAACAACAAATTGATTTTTTAAACTTAGTCAAAAAGCAATAGTCTGCATATTGCTTTTGGTGTACCACATTAATTTCTTAGACACGGTCATGTTCCTGCAAGTGCAACTTAGAGGCTTTAATAGGACCTGCAGAAGGAGAATAACTCTAGCATTCTTTTGTTTGGGCATGCCTATGTTTGTTTGTGTATTTGGTTAACCAAATGTCTGCTGCAATAGCAGTAGTTGATATAAAGTAACTAGCAATAATATTAGTGTTAGTGTTAGTGTCGAGGAGGTGGCCGCTAAAGGTCCCAGGTCAATAAGGCAGGGTGGTGCCGGATCACCTCAGTTGACTGCCAACAGAAAGATAAGAAGGTCATACTTCCTTTCTCAACATCACCTCCTACATCCACTGTAAGCCGGCAATTATCTAGATGCTCAAGAGTATGCATTTTAAGGAGTCCTACCAAAGCCTGGTTTCATTTCACCAGAGACGGGAACCAAAGAAGACAAACCCTTGGCTGCTCTCCAGCTTCAAGGCTTAATTAGAGTCTCCAGGATCCCTGCTGCCTTAAACAGTGTGTTTATGTGGCGCGCTGATCAGTCTTGACTAAACAAACACAAAGGCCTTACTGTATGTCTGCCTTACAGGCAGTCTGTCTGACCTATCCTTTTCTTTCAGCAACAGCAGACCTCCAGAATGTTCTTCATATGGAGACAGATAGGCAACTCTGGGTCAATAAGAACACCGCTGGTCAATAATAAGGAGAACAAAACAATTCTCCCTTTCAGCGTGCTTTGGGCCTGTACATTAAGCCCATCCGGGAGTATGCAACAACCAATCGACAAGGGAGGGCAAGCCTAAATCCAATCCTGGTTAGCGAGATGACAGACTGCAGAGTCAGAGCTCCCTCCCTGCCTCGGTAAGCAGGTTAGGGCAAGTCTGGCCAACAATACTTAAGAAATAAAAGGTACCAAAACCAGGGAGGGGGAAAAGCCAAGGACACTTGTCACTGGGGTGGTTCCCTCAAAAAAGGTTAGGGTAAACGGCGTTGTTGGCCTTTAGGCATTGAAGTTAGACTTTTCTGCTCATAAGCTCAGATGCATTGTTGTTTAAATTACATTGGTTAAACCATTTAGGGTAACAACAAAGCCTTAGCCTATTACACTACATCCTTATTTATGAAACATTGAAAACATATGGATAAGTTCCTCATCTCTCATGAGCTGAGCCAAATGGAAGTGGCTTGAGCTAAGCGGGCTGGTCTGACAGCAGGATGCAGACACATGCAACTTTGCAGGAGGGTGGTGTTCACACAGACTCTCCTGTGTACAAAACATTTCAGACAGTCCTTCACACTGATCACAAATAGACAGCTCAGCTCAGACACAATAAAGTATTCGGAGAATGGTTTAGAAAAGGTACGGTTTTAGGTACCAACAACTAGATTGAGGAGAATGGTTTCAATTTCCCCTTCTCTGACACAGCTTGAGGAAACAAAGCTATCAGTTTCAAATGGACCTTGATGTCTCCCTCTGGGAGTGGCTGGCCCTTATCATCATTGTCATCCGCCAACTGGAATTCTAAGGATGCAATTAAAGACCATACTGGCAAGTTGCAACACTAATGCACAATTTACGAAAATGTGTTTTCTGGCAATAGGGTTAGGGTAAGTAAGACTAAAGGAATATGAAAAAAGACAGAAGTTACAGCGGGCCTAAGCAGGAGTATTTACATTCAGAACAACATGCTAAGGTAACGGAAATAAATTATATATACGGAGACCGTGTGGGGACATACTGGTAAACTAAAAGTAAAATGAAGGAACAATTTATTATTCGTGCGCACAAAATAGCTAATTTGTGCGCTCAAAATAGCCAATTCGTTCCCATGTTTTCTGTAGCCTAATTCGTGCACACGAGATACATTAAAAGTTTCTACACACGTTTCCATTTCATTCATCCCAAAGGCAACACTACTTCCTTTCTTTTCATCCAGAGACATTTTAGATTTTGTTTTATTCCTTGCAATAATTTAAGCATACTCTGCTCTTGATTGGGCTTGAGGTTCCCGGCAAATGCAATATCCAATTGCGGCAGCCTAAAGAACACTTATATTTTCAGATAAATTGGAGAAGCTATTCATAAAAAGAATAGATAATTTGTATTGTCTGAATGTGGTAATTTAGAGTGCAATCTAGCAGGAAAAACATAGTGTGGATAACCAGAAATAATTGGAATGTTGGCTTTGAATCCCACACCGGCAAATACCACTGTGCAGTGGCACATAAAGGTTGTGATAGCAGCATGGTTAGTATCATGGCGGAACGATCATTAGTCTGCAGAGGGAACAAAACATTTGGAGAATAGCTATACATAGGAGCGAGCCCTTTAGAAAAAAAGTGTGATCCTGGTATACATTAAAACAAACTCTACAAAGTACAAGTTCACCATTCACACCAATGCACGTCAAGTTAATGGTAAAACTTTTCTTAGAAAAAGCATGTTAATTTCTTGGAACAGTCCTTGACAACATTTAAATAATACCTGATCGTATGCTGTATCTACCCACTGTGGGATTAAGAAAGGTAACTGGTCCATGTAATCATTGATAAATGTTTGGTTCTAGGACCAAGGTCTATACTTATTCATTCAAAACAATACAGTGATTTCTAAATAGCCTAAAACCACAGTAGTCAAAGTTAGGAGGTCACACCAAGATCATATGTTTACAGCTACGATGATCCTGCTCCCTCTCCGGGACAGAAGCTCTTTAGCCCTAAACTATGGTCAAGAAAGGGGCTGCAAGCTAAACATAGTAAAATGTTTTCCCAGCTTGGAGTTGGCTTGAAACATTTTCTTAAGCTTACCTGGCTCCAATAATGTCTTTCTTTGCCAGGTCAATTCCTGCAATGACCTTAACCCGGAGAACCCTTGTTTCATTCTGGAAAAAAAAGAGAGAAAATATTAAATTAGTAGCCTATGTTTAATCAAACTTTGGGGCAAATTTTCCAAAGCTATATACACTGCAAAATTCAAAACAGTGCTGTTTCCCAACCCTCCTCCTTGCTTCCGCAGGTGTACTATCTACACACCATAAACAGCATTATAGCTGACATCAAACTATGACACTGCCTCAATTATGATAAGTACTAGTGGCAGGGTATGGCAGGGTGACAACGCTATCAATGTGAATACAACACGACTAACCTAGATATTAACACAAGGGGTCTCTTCAAAACGTTAGCAACCAGTCACTAAACCAAAAAGTGGGTTTAATTCAATGATGAAATATAGAGACCACTACTCCAAGCCTATTATATGTTTTCCTTAAATGTCATGTCAAAATGCTGAGTTCACTATCATATCAACTGTGTAGTATACTAACTTTGTCTACAGTCTTAAATTAAATATAGCCTACCCCAAGCATTTCACACTACTCTGAGCTACACTATGTGTTACCATCTGTGGAATGTGGACATAATTGTTTCTATCCCAAATCACTGACTGACTGCCTACCCGAATGAATGACTTACTGCCAGATAGCCGTACCAGATTTAATACTTGTAACAATGACACTTTATGGTTAATGTTTTATCAAGCTACATAAATGACAGGAAACTTGTTCAGGTTCCTCTAATACTTAGAGTAAAGCCGTAGACCTCCACCTAAAACCGCAAAGTTTACATCCAAGAAGGCTTTTAAAGGAACAGAGTTTGGCTATCTTCAATACAAGATGTAGTATTCAGCATACGTAGGCCTACCTGCTCTTGTGTATTACATTTTATCATGGACATTACTCTTGGTATTTAGAAATAGCCACTGTATGATGTGCCTCGTGCCAAAATGAGATTCAATATGTTTTACACTCTTAGGTTCAACACATATTCTTGAAAGCATTTTCCTTGTAATGGCTTTGGGCAGACTCAAGGCCACACCCAAACTTTTACATCAGATCTAAAGACTGGTTCTATTTTTAGCAATTTAACTGGGCCATCAGAAAGGGGTTATTGCACTTCATGAAAGTTTATTTATCGCACTAGAATGATATACACCTTAGAAAATGTCTTATAAAATAACACCATGTTACCAAATTAGTGTAGGATGTGAGTAATCATTCAACAGTCATATTCTCACCATGTTCAAAATGGGAAGCATGGCAATTGCAAGTGAGTTGAAACCAGTTGGGATTTTTATGATAACAGATGATAATAGATGAAAACAGAGTGGGCCATTCCGCAAGATGATGATGACAGTTAAAAAGCAGATGGTCTCCCAAATATGAATGTGACAAAACTTTTGGAAAAACACTGTCAGCCAAGGCAATTGTACATGTAGATGTAACAAATGCCAAGAACTTGAAGGGAATATGAACTTGTTAGTAGCATGTGAGTTAATTAATCGGAACGCAACTTCTTTATTTCTTCACCACACATTAGTTATGGCAGAACTCTGCTTGCACTTGACATGGCATGAAACAAGTCTGAAAACAGCTGAAAATACCTCTAACTAACAATTTGAGGACTTTGAGTAAGTAGTTCGGCTTATAAGTTTGAACAGGAGAATAAAACGAATCAGCCTGTGTATATTTATATAGGATACATTGTATGACCATGCGTTGAACGGTTGGATAGTCCAACTTGTAAGTTTGAACAGGAGAATAAAACGTATCAGCCTACATAGGATACATTGTATGATCTCGCTTTCCCCCCTGAGTCGATACTAGTAGTACTGACTGGCTTTTTTCTTAGATAGATGGATATACACTAATTGTTACTGTACAATTAACATAATTAACGATTTGAACAATAATGCGTTTAGGTCCCAGAATCGCGAACTACTGGTAGCCAAATTAATGAAACATAGGAAAGTAATTACGAATAACTAGACAAATTATGCAGTGCTCAATATTAGTATTTCAAATTAAATTTAAGACGTAGTCTACCCCTCGCTCATCCTACAGTGTAAAGTATGTGTAGACTGCAGAATGAACTAAAAAACAATGGAACGTGAAAAAAGTGACAGCTGACAATCCATGCAATGCATATTTAACGTTAGCCTATCTAACGTAAGCCTGTCTTCCAACTAGCTAGCTAACGTTACTAAGCTAGCAAGCAATATTGAATCGCAGTTGTTCCCATACTAGTCTAGCTGGGTATTGCGTCATGTGTCACAACTTGAATTTATTTATACTTACTTCATCTTCTGAGAGTCCATAAATTGGCTCAAAATTCGTAGCCATATAGCCTGCTATGGTCCAGACACAAAGTACAAGCCGCTTAGCAAGCTAGCTAGCTCGCTAGCCTGAACAATGCCTGGTAGCAAAGTCCCCCTCCTCTTCGATGCGATGGGTCCACGAATAAAGCGAATCGTGGCACTTTTAAGTTTTGGTTTTAAGAGCTATAAGACAGTCTAACCCTGGCCAGTGTGGTATGACTAGTCAAAATAATAATATAAACTGTGTTTAAATTCTTACAATATAGCTTTTCTTTTGTAAACCTAAGCTCTTCCCCTGGCTCTGTCCAGAAAGAGACCGTTTTGACAGTTGACTTCCTCTCAATCTCAGCCAAGCGCTTAGAAATGAACATGAGTGACGACTAATTGAGCCAACCAAGATGCATATACAATTCCCGAAACATCCCAATCGTCCAATAACGTCCTTTTCTAGTTGTACAGGTTCCCTGTTTTTAATGTGTGCGCGTTTCTTCACAGCCAGACGGCAGACAAAGCTCAACGATACTCCAGTCCTGTACTGCCACCCAGTGTGAGCTCTAGAGAGAAAGATGTCTGGGCACCAGTTACTTATGACCATCACCCTGGAACCTGCCCAAATTATGAATAACTTTAGTTAGGCTATATGCTGATATTACACTTACCGTTACACTAATTGTAGATCTAACAACTATAATGCATGTAATACAATATATTATTGTTATTATCTTTCGAGACTAATTAAATCTATTCTCGATCTAAAGCTCATTGACCTTTTAAATTACCACTAGATGTCCTTGAAGTATTGTAAATTGGCTCCACTGCATTAAATGAAAAGATAATATCTTATAAAGTAAAGTAGAGGACAGGTGAGGAAAGAATGTTATACCTTTCAAAATCAGAGGATATAAATGTATAGATAGAATGTATTGATGATATTATAATGATAAACAAACAAGCTTACATAAAAACACATTCACAAGAAATGTTTACACAACAGAGCGTGAGGCAAGCTGTGAATTAGAATTTGGTTTTGTTTCAAGGATTGCTTCAACTTCTGTACGCTTTCAACCTTAATGACAGACCTGTGAGACACACTTTGTTTTATCCACAGTAGCTGTTCAAATTCCAACATTTCACCTCTTATGGGTCATGCTATGCGTCCATTGAAAACTCTAAACCAAAAAGCATGTGTTTTATTATCGATCTAATTCCTAGTTTTTGCCATCCATTATTTGCAAATATTATAGAATTTATTTTCAAAACAATCTGGGTAACTAAATTACATAACAAACTATTGCTTGTGAGCAG
This sequence comes from Galaxias brevipinnis, assembly GCA_036023535.2. Classification (NCBI taxonomy): domain Eukaryota; kingdom Metazoa; phylum Chordata; class Actinopteri; order Galaxiiformes; family Galaxiidae; genus Galaxias; species Galaxias brevipinnis. The sequence continues at coordinate 8,359 of JAVQIZ010228533.1, read as the reverse complement.
AGCCAGAAAATGGGAGAGAAAGGCAGATTCCAAAACATATCCTAGTTGGAAAGCTATCTTTTACACAGATTGATAACTATATCATTATGTGCATGATCTCAAGGGAATGCAATCCATGTTCAGTATTCTCTTTCATGTATATTACCCTTTAGTATAAGGAGACAAAACCACCCATTACTGTACAGATATAGAATTAGATATTCTAGATTCTCTACTCTAAAATATTTCAAGGTAACAAAACTAGAAAGACTGCCCACAAATACCCCTTTTGAAATATCATGAGGAGGCACAGTGAGGTTGTGATTCATACATGGCCGAACTAGTATGCCACAGATAAACACAAGCATTAGAAGACTAGGCCATATGTCACCGTAAAGCCAGCATCTTTAATAATCCCGCTGAAGTCCAGTGTTGATAAACCTTTCCTCTCTAACCCATAAGTTTCCTTGCATTCACCTCAACACAGCCTCCTCGAGGCAAATCCATTTGTATGCCTTTTAAGTATTTTTATGCCTAATGAAGAATTTTCGAATCTACAATCTACAATGGACTGCGTGGTTTTATGCATTTGTGGCCTTGGTCATGTCCGTCAAACCGAGTACAGGCAAACTAGCACTGCACCTTTTGTATGGAACCAATGTGTGTGTGTGTGTGTGTGTGTGTGTGTGTGTGTGTGTGTGTGTGTGTGTTCATGTGATATGCTGGACGAAGCAATATGTTTCCCGTGTTTGTGTGTGTGTGTGTGAGTGTGTGTGTGTGTGTGTGTGTGTGTGTGTGTATGTGTGTGTTTGAGAGAGTGGGTATGTTTGTGTGTTTGTGTGTGCTCCTTTGGGAAGAGGTGGGTTGTCTTTAGTTTAGCAGATTACAAATTAACATTAACTTAGTGGTTAAGCATTGTTCAGCATTTTATTACTTTTCAAACCTCAAGGTCAGCAATGTCAATGGCCCATATGAGTAATCTTGCATGGACTCATACTGCTATTACCAATTTATTAAACCCTATTAACCTTGTGAGACTACTCTGCGGTGTAAGCCATATTTGACTGTGCTCAGTCCCGTTAAACAGTCTTCTGTGTGCTATTTGTCACACACTATGATATTTTACTGGCCAGCGTCACCACCAATGGCTTGAAAAATGTGCTTTTTCTATTGTATCCTCTGATGCTTTATTTGCAGTTCAGCTGGTTGGTCACCTGACTGGAGTAGGTCTCTAAGTGGACCATTATCACATTAACTTATGATATAAAATTAAAACTACATAGACTGACTAGATTTTTGCATTCCTAATGTAGATAAACATACAACTAACAAGCAATTTACTTTGGCAAACATTCATTATACACAAGTTGTGGGATGTGTTTTTTTTCCCATCCTGCTTGGAAGGAAGTCGTTAAGCAATCTGAGAATTTAAGGGTGAACGTCAGAGGACCTCTGTTACAAATCAAATGAATTGATTAATTGACAAATGCATTTTAAATTAGCATTCACCCCAGTGGAAAGCTGAACATTTAAGTTGAAGAACAAATTGACCTTACATTACCTTGCATGTTTATCTTGGTTGAAATGTTGGCTACATACGCTCTAAATAGATGTAAAAAGATACAACATAACGTTAGAGTTCGGAGGGTATAGTATGTGGGCGTAACGCTGCACTACAAGGGTCGAACTGCACCAGGCCACCATATGTACTTGTTTGTTGATCGATGTTACTGAATCAAGAGATTAACATTATAGATTTAGTTTTGCTTGTAGCAAAAATTATGTTTCAATATTGAGGGGGGGAAAGCGCACAGCAAATATGTTGATGACCAGTGTCACAACTCAACTCAAGTTGGTTTTGTTCTGAAAAGTATCTCCTTTTTAGATTAGCCTACTTGTATTAAAGTCAATGGTCACCGTGTAATGAAGTATTTTTAATGAGTGCTTAGGTTATTTGCAATTCCTTAATCATAGAATTTCCTCAAAAATGATGTCTGAAGTGTTTGTAATTGTGAGCATACCTCACAATCAAAACACTTTATAAAATGATGCAGACATTGAAAAAGCCTAAATCGGAATAAACTGAACATTGGGTAAACATCCATTTCAATGTGTGTCTGTATCTTCTGACCTGCTTTGGTATTTAATGTCCCAAGATAGATAAGTACAACAGTACCAAGCAGTTACATCGCGTTGATTGCATTAAGTATCTTTTGACTAGGCTAATTACATAGACACAGGGACACGAGTGCACACGCACACGCACACGCACACACACACACACCCACACACAGGGAGACCCCCCCCCCCCCACACACACACACACACACACAAACACAGACAGCGTTTCTTAGAGATCAAACTATGTTGATTGCTGCTAGTAAAAGGTACCGCAGGACAGACAGTTCCAAAGTAAACAATGTTTTAATGGCACAATGCACATTTAACCGCACCAATAGTCACTGTGTGATAAACTCTCATCGTATACACTTGTATGTCCATTCCAAGGTAGTTAGCAAAAACCGGATTAAAATATAAAGCATGCCAACATTTGTTGTGTGTTCAGCTGCTCACCCATGTACTTATATTAATTTTCTAATTGATTCACTCAGACACACATTTAAGTAATTAACATTGCAATGCATTGCATGAACCTTTAGATTTTGGAACGAACACACACGCACGCACACACATCCCGAGGCGGCTCGCATGGCCAAGTGACTGAGTTGGTCAACTCCACGATGGGAGGGGTAGTGGGCGGAACTGAACGCTAAGTAAACCCAAACGATCCCCGCCCTCATCAGCACCGGTTAAGGACACAAGAGATGCTACTAATCCTTTTAGAATCCTGAGAACTACTCATGTACACGTCAGTCCTCCCCACGTTATAAAGTAAAGCTATTATGCAATTTGACTTAATTAACTTTAAATAGGTGAATCTTCCAATTTGAGTCGATAGCGACTCCACTGTCAAAGGAATTACCTGGCTTCATCGAATGCAAGTAAGGTGAGTAAAAGGGCGCCTCTCGATGCACTTGCTCTGCTTCGTATCAGTACTTACGGGACAGAAAGACTATGATGTTTTTGAAGTACAAATCTATATCTGAAGAAGGCTTCTTGAAAAAAAAATACTGTTAACGCGAAACCAAATTGCAAAATGTAATTTGTGTCATTTAATTTTCTTCAAATGCGTCCATCGTTCGGTCTCTTTTCTGCTATTTAGCTTGTGTTGATAGCAGAAGACCGGTTAATGATAGACATTGTTCTTACACTATCAACCAGCCTATGTTCGGTATGTTGACACTTTTTTTAGAAATCGAAAGTAATCCACATTATCTCAAGCCTGCAATTTCTCAGTCCTATAATCTAATGCCCGGTCAAATCCAAGCTGGTTTGGACTTCAACAACTTAGTCCACTGATAACTGATTAAAGTCGAGTTTTCCATTGTTACAGAATGACCTTGTGCTTTACAGAGGTAAGCAAAGATCTGAAAAGTTGTGTGCTGGGTTGACATAAATCTTTTTTCAAATTAAATAATTGAGATACTTCCTTGTAATTTATTAGTGACAGTCTCAGGATTTGTAATATACTTTTCACAGTCGATTAAGTAGGCAAATCATGTATGCAGCAGATCTTGATATCTGGTTTCATTGAACCATTGTCATTGCTGACTCATGTGGGTGTAATGTATCTGCAGCATGTCATAACATTTAACCACCTACCATGCCAAAGGCTAAAGGCATAATTGGTGTCAGTTGGTTCACAGGGCAATTTATATATAAGACATAAAGTCTGCATGGGCGTAAGGGTGGTAAAGAAGTATTTGTTAACTGTTCTTTATCCATGATTGCACACCGAAAACAAGGTTTGAGTCCTGAGGGCACAAGATAAAGAGGGCATAGTGGAAGTTGCATTCATTATGAGAAAGTAAACCTTGGTAAGGTGACTTGACAATGAAAAGTGAGTGAGTTTGTATGAGTGAGAGTTTTTGTGTATATTTCTGTTTTTGTGATCTTTTATTGAAACATTTTAATCAGGGACACAGTGGACCTTTCCCTGTTCATAGTATAGTAAAATACATTTTGTTAGTCTGTCCTTTTTGTAGCAATAGACAATGACATAATGGATATAAAGGTTATCAACTGGTGCATACAGAGCAATATGACAAAATAAAGAGAATGGGAAAGGAACCTTGTACAATTTAAATGAATAATGTATAGCCAAAATAAACCGTAGCATGTGATAGTGACTGTTGCGTGCAATATCGCCTGTAGATATGGAAAAGATTTCCCATTAGTTGACATGTAGTGCAGTTGACCTTGGTTCTGTGTTTAAAACAGTGTTCTTGTTTTGAAGTTGCAGCTCGTGGTTGCCTAAGGTGACATTTTTCTAACTTTGTTAGGCATGGCTCGGAAAAAATACGTAAACCTCAGGTTGTTGTTTAACCAGACCAAAACCTCTCACTCTTTTATGACTTTGTCCTCAATTATTAGGTTTGATCTCTGCTCTGCCATTGGTTTTTCAAGGAATTGTGTTGTAAACAATTCGGAGAGCTGGTGGTCAAACCGGTAAGTTCTCTTCTGGGACCTGTAGTAGATCAGGTGTGGGCCAACTCTGATATGGCATCAGACTGAATGTTTGCTGTGAGCTGGTTTATCTGGTATGGTAATGACTTCTATGTCAGAAATGTATACACAACCACTGGTAGATCAAATTACTGGATACCATTAACCAGAACTCTGCTGATTGATATTTCATCATTAGGTTAACAATAACAGCTTTGTTGATCATGCACAATGTCTAGGGACCATTCAAAAACAGAGCAGCGTTTTTTCCACACCCTTTACTTGCTTATGAACTGGTCTGAAAATAAGCACTTTCTCAGAAGCTAAAACATTTCCACTGCATATACAGTTAGACTGTGCTATCTATAGATTTGTAGATCAAGTACAGTCAGCATAATTAGGCACATTTCTATTTTGTATTTGCCATTATTTACTAGCAACAGGACCCGTAGTGTGTGCCGACTCATCTGGTACTCAAAATTGAGTCTTTGTGTACTGTCTGCCATACCTGTGTTGCCTATAGCCCTAATTAAAGCACCTACCAACCGAGCCTCTTGATAACACCACACTTGTATTGTTAGCATTTGCAAACACATAAGCAGATGTGAAGGGGAATAGTAATACCTACACACAATATTTGACACAGGGCATCAGACACAGAGCACAGATGAATATTTGATAAGTGTATAATGTTCACCTATTCTGGGTCTGTGTCACAGGATCTCTCTTCAACACCTTCTTAGACTAAACACAGTTTGGAGTGTGAAGAAACACTCAATAATTCAATGAACGGTTTCAGCTCTCTGCCCCGTAAAGACAAGACGAGAAGCCTGCTTTGTATTCTTATTCCATCTTATTGTCAGGAATCATAAAAGCAACGTTATTGGGCATAATGTTTCAGCTGACATACACTGTTAATAGATCAACATGTTCTGTGTCTGTGTTTACATTTTTTTGTATTTCTCTTTTAGAGTTCACAAAAGTCTACCCAAGACTAGCCGTTTTGACATACGTACTAACATTTCTCCACCATAAAATTAATATATTGTTTTATAGTTTATGTTTATATATCTGTGGTTTAATCTCAGTATCAATTATTTTTAGCAAGCCTTTATGAAGGCTCCATTTGTTTGTCTGCACTTTCCCAGCTTAGTGGCTTAGTTCACTGCGCTTTGTTATATAAGGAGGCTATATGCAGCGGGAGGCCAATCCGTTGCCTCGGCTTTAACACCAATTATCAGATCATGGTGACATTGTTAAAATCAAGGCGCCATGGAGAATAAGACGAGATAAGGGCATCTGCACACACCAGCTACCTGTGTGACGGCAGTACTAGCTACGTATATCTATTGGCAAAAGATAAATTATTGCTAATTGCCTGTGAAAGCGCTTGTAGGCTATTATAGCCTGTTATAGTACAACAATTATGTGTATTTACATTTAGAAAGATTGAGATCTAGTGTCCCCTAGTATAGGTAGGTAGTTGTCAATCAGTGGAACATCTTGACATTTCATATTGTAGAGAGACCACAATGTACAATATTGCATTTATACATTTACTTGGAAAACGTAATGCAGAAAAGTTTTGTCAGTGATTTCAAGGTAGGTGGTTTTAGCATGCATTGCTGAATCACCTACATTATCAGTGATATCTGTTTCGGTGAACAATATTACTATCTTTATTACCAATTTCCTGACATGGCCTTCTGTCTATTGCTTACGTTCAAGGCTCTCACACAGGAATGTTATCATGGAGACAAACTTTATCAACAGTTTGAAAAAGAAAACGTCCATTGCTGAACCTTGGGCTCTAAGTTAGTACTTCAATGCAAGATCTTGAGAATTTTTCAAATGAAGAACCTTTTCATGGAAATTGTAAATTGGGAATGGACATGAACTCATTGCGAATTATGGGTTTATGGGAAAGGCTAAATAGATGTGTACCTTGTCATACAGTCTTTATTTGACCATTAAAATACATAGTTTACGACATCTAGTTAAGGATTTATCTTTAATAATTTTATCTGTATCCTTAACACCAGGACTATTCCCTGGCATTGTGAGGGCAAGTGCTAGTGGAAAAGACCAGTTCTATATAAAAAAATGCACCCTTAGCACTGCAGTGTAAGAAACCAGTGTCTCAATTTTCTTTATTTTAGATGTGATGCAGTACTTTTGTCTGACTTGAGGAGCACTTTTTTCAGTATGGGAGCTTGATAAAACAAAATCCTATGAATGCAACAACTTGTATAAAATGACTTACAATAATAGTATTCACATACACAAATTCACAAATACATCTACAAGAATCACAAATACATCTATTTAGTTTATGGTATAGCAAATCCAATAAAAAGCTAAAAATAAAAAATAATATAAGAACATTTATTCAGTTTTAGTTTTTAAAGCTATTAAACATTTCTAACAAAAGTTTTGTATTTTATTATATACATTTTTTCTGGTTAAGCATATACAAATATTGTACATATTTTATCATGTTATCTAAATGTTGTTGTAGCGCTTTGAGATTGTTTTTACAATATAAAGTGCTTTAAAAATAATTTATTATTTAAGTAAAGTTTTATTCGTGAAACATCATGGAGAAGTTGTCCTGTCACCTCCTTTGCTCTTAGCACAGCTTGCTTGTTCATGCTCATGACAGGGCAAATCTAGAAGGTTTAAGTGCTAAGCTCGAGCTGAGCTACTTTCAACAAAATTACTAGATCTGTTATCCTAGTACAGAGAGAGCCTATGCAGGGAGACAAAACCTTTAGAAAGAATGAGAAAATAACAAATAGGCCTAGATGATTTATGCCAGCTTGGTTTTAAGCTTTCACTGATACTCCATCATCTTTTATTGTGTCTGAGCTCTATATCCTGCCCATGCTACCACCACACCCTGGGATCAGAGGTCAATCAGAGTAATAACCCAAACATCTGCACTGGGAGGGAGCAAAGCAAGAGCTAAAATGCAGATTCTACAGTTATGTGCCTAGCCGTCCAGCAGGCCATGGCAGCATCCAGACGTCACGCTAATATCCTGGCTGGCAGCATCCCTATGCCTGTGTCTCTGTTATTATGACATAAGCCCTCTCTTGTTACGCAATCAGATATGCCTTCTGTGCCAGCTGGTCGATGCAAAGAGGGAGCAAGAGAGTTTTTTTAATCCTTGATGTGTGACTGACTGCACACAGTTGGAAAAGAGCGATGTTTACTTTCTACTGTCCTATCATGTTTATTGTTCATGAGCTTAAGTAGCTTTTCTATACAATCGTAACTGATTCAAGAACTCAAGTGCTCATGCTATTGACATAGAACTAAGTCAAAGAGGTACTGTAATTTAGTAAAGGAGATTGAGTGGAAGTTGGTTCTACTAAAAGGTTTTAGTAAAATGCAGAGCTTTTTTTCTGAGCTGAGGGGTAATCTTATGGTGAGAAAAACTATTTGCCATAAAGATGGACTTTTCCAACTGTATCTACTCTAGCTAAAACAGACTCACAGGGAGCAGCACATGGGGGATCAGATGAAATCCGTTGTTAATCCTTAATCACTAACCACAGCAACACAAACTAAGGGGCGGAATGGACAACAGAGCATGAGAATGCGTGTGTACATGTGTGTTTGTGGGGAGTGGTTCTGCTTTGACATTTGGCTAAGTTAATACAATGGAAATTCTTTATTTTTGAAAAAAATACTTCCATCCATCCATTAGCTATACCGCTTATCCTATGCAGGGTCGCGGGGGGGGCTGGAGCCTAACCCAGCCGACACAGGGCGAGAGGCGGGGTACACCCTGGACAGGTCGCCAGTCTAT
>JAVQIZ010228524.1:0-34287 GCA_036023535.2 Galaxias brevipinnis | reverse complement strand
GTGTCAGTCCATTCTAGAAAAAAACAAGAATGAAAACAGTAGCATTAGTTGTAGTACACGTTTAGCCACAATTTACATCTAATCCATATTCACAAATGCATTGCTTTGAAATTCCGATGAAAAAACTCTACAAAATCAACATAAGTCCTACAAAGGCCTTATGCTATATTAAGTCTAATTAGGTGGCTGGCTGGTGCATTGTTTTTTCACCTTAATATTTTTTTTAGCAAAAGCAAACAAAATTGCTGTTAGTCTATTGCCCAGCTGTATCACATACTATAAATCATCTGGGTATTTTATTAGAATTTAATTAGATAAGGAGCGATTAAAGGTTAAGAGCACATTCAGTAGAAAAGAGTGTACTGTCTGACAAATGAACACTTACATAAAACAAAACTAAGTTCCCAAAAATATGAACATTTCTCAAAAATGTCCAACCCCACACCCAATACATACACAATTATACTCAATAACTGCAATCATTGTCTTAATTTTATATTTGCAATACATTTTTTAGGATATTTAAAACGGCATGAAATTACTTACAATTTAATGTATTTATTGTTATTGCCTGGAAAATTTAACTTACATTACATTGGATGGATAACTTCTTGATATTTGTTTTGAAGTTATTTAAGTCCATTGCATAATGCACTTTTCACTATATTAATAATTCAACTGAAATTCTTGAAATTATATTTACAAACACATTAGTAAGTAGGCCTATAGTACATCACAATAACAAAGCAACACTTTGCATGAGGAATCAATGTAAACAACCTGGTTCAGCTGGCATTGGCTAACGTGTGCAAAAGTTCGTAAAGCAGACCTCTGTTTATCCTACCACTAACCATAAACGTGCATTCAAAAACATTCACTCCCCTTAAGGCAACACAATTTTGAATTCTTACCTTGTTTAGAAGAGATTTTTTGGACAACAGGCGAACTTCACGAGTAAACACAGACAACAAAGCCGACAGGAACGATCGTGAGTCACGTGACATGTTGCTATGTCACGTGGTCATCTGTAAAGCGGTCATCAATGTAAAAATGTACTTTGGATAAATGGCCCTGTTCTTTCAACTTCTGTCAGTGCTCTGACTATCAAAACTTGACAGGAACGGAAGTGAGTCACGTGGCCGATTGCACGTCATGTGGTCATCTGAAATGAAAACCTCTGGTTTGAAGTGAAAATAAGATTTTGGTTTAAGTAGTCATTCAATTGTTATTTGCTTTAAGCCAACTTAAAATATAGGTTTCAACCAGAGATCATGATTTTGAATTGGACCAATGTAAAAATTTACTTTAGATCAATGACACAGTCCTTTCACTTTTTTCAGTGTAGGAATGCCGGCAAGCATGCCAACTTGGCTTCGGCAGATGTTCCTGGAGTAGCTGTTCTACCAAAGTCGACCAGTTCTTTCATAAGAACCTCACCGGAACTGTTTCTGGGTCATATGGATCTAATTTCTAACGGCATCAAGCTCTTGGTGGAGGATGAAGCCATCAACTACAGAAAGTAGTAGTATGTTAAGAAAGTGGTCAAATAACATTTTATATGACTTTTCATATAAATTACATTTTATATGTCTTCAAATGGACACAGTAATAGCCAATCAAAGCGTTGGATAAGTCAACCCCTCCCATGCTTTTGTTGTAGCTCAACAGCATCAGGGATGGGAACGTTAACCAACCTCCATACTCCAGCTTATTTTATCCTCCTCTGCACAGCCTGTCCAGAGAATGAATCATGGAAAGTTTGGATCATTTTGATCTCTCGTGTCCATCAATTTTACATATGTATGTACAATGTTAACTTTGGCTGTGTAGGACGGTGGCTGGAGAGAGCAAAAATAATTATGTAGATATCTGTGGAGTCAGGGTGGATGTTGAAGAGGATTCAGCTTTTCCTTGAGTCGTTGGCAAGGAGGTAGATGGGGTACTTGGCACCTCTGGCTCAAATAATTTCTCTGGGTCTTGTGCAGCTCCTTCTCCCCATCACCTAAATGTTCACTGTAAAATACAATTAACATTGAATTAGTATTGCAAAAGAAAAGTTGTTTTGAACATGAAAGTGATTTTGGAGGCAATGTTCGGTTTATTTTTTTATTTTGGTCAGACAAAAACAAAACAATTAGATTCTGTATATATCCAGGTTCTAAAGACAGTGCCTTTGTCTTAAATGGTTGCACAAAACAGATGAAGAGCTGCATTGCAAGAATTGGTCATGCTCAATACTTTGGCCATAAAATCACCTTAGCATCTCGGGGGGGCAAACTGAATGCATGAACGATACACATAAAAAGCATGCATATCATTCACTTGAAAGGAAATCAGCTGTCGCTCTGCGCACCACGTCTAAAACAAGTTCCACTTTAAAGTCATGAAGTAAATGAGTTAACTGTGCCTTTGCACTTTGAACAGTGGCTATGACACATGGATCTAGTCCAAGTGTAGTTAGCCTTTGCTAAGAGTAGGAATTGAAGGGTCAGTTAGCAGCACAGTGGTACATTTTTACCAGGCCCAACACCAATGATAAGGCTTAAAGGATAGCATTTAATCGCGTCAGTCACGTTCATGCTAAACACAAGAAATGGATGGCAAAGCAGTTAAAGAAGCGTTTGTCAAGGGTGCATTTGCACTCTTCAGTGTATTTAAACGAATATCGTTGCTTCTTTGAAGGACGTGCAATTATCCAGGAATACGTTACACCGCGATGCAAGGGAATGACAGGGGATGTCGAGGACAATTGAAGAATTAAGTTGAAGAATGATTGTTTTGTACTCCAGTTCGATGAGTCGACTGATACAGTGGATGTGGCAAAGTTATGTGTTTTCATCAAAATAGTTTTTGAAGAAATGAGCGCAACAAATAGAGCTACTCACCATTTTACAATTGAGAGGACACACTAGAGGCAAAGATATTTTCCATGCTTTCATGGAAATGGTTAATTAGACCCAATTGCCCCTTTTTAAGCTTATCGCCATCTCAACTAATGGTGCTCCAGCAATGGCAGTCCACACCTGCTGCTGCACACATGTTGGATGACTAAGCAGAGGTACATTCCTTTTTGCCTAAAATCACTGAGTTGTCTGAAATCAAAGATTTTCAGAAGCATTCGAAACATGCAGAATATGCACAGCTGGAGACCTACCAGTGGATTTTTGATTTACCGTTCCTGACGGATCTCACTGACCTGCTCAATTAATTTAATTTAGAGCTGCAGGGTAAGGATTAATATCTGATCAACATGATCAGTTCAGTGAACACATTTAAAAGCAAGCTACAGGTCCTGCCAAGTAGGCTGCAACGCTGTGACCTGCAGAACTTTCCTTACATGCTAGCAGAACCTCATCATCAGGGCAAATACTTTGTGCAGCTTGACAGTGCACATTATGAGAAGCAAGTTAAGAGCATCTTGACAGAATTTGAGAAGCATTGTACTGACTTTGACTGTTGCCAGCTATCTGAATTTTATATTTGGTTAAAGTATGGATGTGGATTGCATTGCATCTAAAGTAGTATCACTGTTCTGCCTGGATAGCTCTGTTGTTGAGAATTAGATTCTCACACTGCATAATGATATTGAGATCAAATCCAGGGAAACACCTGGCATGAATGGCAATTTCTGAAACCTACTGTTGGAACACAAATATCCCCACCTCAGAAGATGTGCCTTGAACCGGACAGCACATTTTGGCTCAACCTATTTGTACAAGTCTGCCTTCTCTCACATGAAAATCATCAAGTCAAAGTACAGATCCACAATCACGAATGACCACCTTGTGGCCTGCCTAAGCCTTGCAACAAATACACAAATACACAAAACAAGTTGTTTTCTTTCAGTACTAGCAGTCCCACTAAGGTAGATAAATGTATTTACACATTTCCAACTTAGAGAACTTCCTTTTATTATATCAAGATGACTTTTCTGTCTGTTGTGTGCATATTAAATACACAGGTATGCTATCAGTAAAGACTATCTAGGGTGGTAGAACTTGGCAGACTAGCAACTTTATAAATTGATCTTGGCTCAAAAAAGGTTCTGCACCCCCGCTCTAGGTGACCTAGAGAATGTAAGCTGTACACACTTTTTTGGGGGGAAATTCATGTTTTATTACAATATTCGTAGAAGCATGGAGAGAACTATTTCTTTGTTTGCAAAATGTGAAGTGTAATTTGTATGTTATTTGAAGGGGTTTACTTTTACGCTGTTGCTCGTAGGTGCACTTGGTATCTTCTGAAACGTCAGATCCAGCAGATTTGTCAAATATGCGGTGCTTGTGTGTTGTTTACAATGGAAGACATTGTCAGGCGACTTGATTGATGGTGTGCCTTGCAAGACTGCGAGCTCTTGCTGAGTACTTGTATAAACTAGTTATTATTGATACAAATAGTATTTATTATTATAATAAAAAACATAGTTTTGACTGAAATCTAAAGATTCGTAGCTTTCCAAGCTGTTATAGCATACATATGTGGCATGGTGATGTAATGGCCTCACGTGGGCAATCATTTTAAAAGAGCATAGCTGACCCACCAGTGGGGACACAGGCTAAGAGAGGTTAATGGTTTACTTGAGTTTAAATACACCATTAGACAACGGTTAGTCTTGAGAATGAAGTCAGAACATAATAGGACAGTGAAAATGGAGGAAGATGTATGGGTTGAGTAGAAGAGTCTGGCAGATTTAATTAATTACTGCATATCAAAATGTTTGTTTACAGAAGTGAGCAGCCACAAGAGGTCCTGTTAATTAATCTAAGGCCTCAACAATGTGTTGCCAGCCATAGAGCCATTTATGTTAGAAGGAGAGCCTACGTCTTATTGGATATCCATCAATTGCTTGAAGGTGTGTAAAAAACAAGGATGCCTGGTGTACAAATTAGGCTCAATGTTAACATGGATGCATGGTAATATTTAGAATCAGTTTTCAATTGGAAAAAGGCGCTAGAGCAGAGGAATATATGTGCTGTGCAGTTATTCAATACTTGTTCTGTCTGATCTGAAACCCGGTTGTTTGCTACTGTAGATTGAAATATTTGTCTGCTAAGTGAACAAAAATGTACATGCTAAAGCTTAAGTTTTTAAGGGGAACAAATGGTGTCTCCTGGTTGGAAAGAGAGATTTTAAACTCATGCAGTCAGAAAGATATGGGGGTTTTACCAGATTGTATATTTTGAACTATTTCTTTGTTTCAGCTTTCATAAATCCTTCTTTATTATATCAGTTATGCATGCATTCATACACACATACATACATACATACATACATACGTACATACATACATCTCATCTTCACATGTACTGATTCATCTATACGTTTCCCCCACGTTTTATTCAGATGTGTGTTGTGCCGTGGACAGATGCAGCTGTTTGAGGGAATCATCCTCCCACTGCTGGTTTCTGTTGAACCTGTACTGTGGTCTCAGGAGGTCCCCTTTTTGGACAATGATGTATCTAACTCAACTTACGAGGTCATCTGGACTGAGTCCAGAACGTCACCTGCAATCAATAGTGTGGGTAAAGCAGGCCCAACTGACCTCAGGAGAGGGCAAAGAGTCCACTTAGAAGCCCACTGTGGGAGAAAGGGCCTGCATGGCCCATTGCCCTCTTAAAACCACATGGAACCTTGATACTGCCATTTTGAGAAAGGGGGAGTCTAGAGCAGGTAGATGGTTTGGTGGAATAGACAGTTAGAAATATGACATACCACGTACATGCACATTACTAGAATACTGCTTTGGAGCGCAAAAAGCTGGTGATTGAAAAGAAGAGTTAGTGTGTGTGTGTCTGTGTGTCTGTGTGTCTGTGTATACGTGTGACGGTTCTCAATATGCTGACCTAGGATCTCATGAGGATGTGTAAGTAGACAGAAAAAAGGAGAGAACGATGAATGTTGTTCATTGAAGTAAAGGCCAACGACGTCCTTTTAAGGATGCATGTAATAATTTCACCTAATATATTCATTGTGTGCAGAAAGTGGCTAAGAGCCCAACATCTTCTGAACATGTGCAGCATTAGTGTAATAGCGTAATATTCTACACTGGCACGTTGTGTACTACACATTGCTGTCTTACCCTTTAATCTCTATTATCAGCATTGAATTTCAACACAACTACTGTAGATTATATAGTATGTACACGTGTAACAGAAAACTATGCATTTTCCCTTTCCAATTCAAATAAAATAGTTCTAACAACACATAATATAGGATCTGATAATGCTGCTTCCTGCTCTAATTTCAAAATAACAATAGTGCGATATATTTATTTAACAGGCCTTTCATGTAATGTGTTGTGTGTAACAATTCAGCAACATTATCTACCATTTGGAAATACTCCCCAACTCCAATTTTACTCTTTACCAACAAACATGACAAACTCATTTTGGAGTATGCATTTCTTGTTAGTTCTGCCCAAACAACGATGGTGTTTTTTTTATTGTGACCTCTCAGGTGGTGCCCACTGACGTTCTTCAATCAATGCCTCGGCACATAACAGTGCAGACCTGCTTGTGAGAAGACAGTAAGCTTAGCAGCCCTGTATGCTCCAGTATACTTGTAAGTGTGTGAGTTTGTGCGGTTATGTGTGTGTGTGTTTGTGTGTGTGAGAGAGAAAGAGTTTGTGTGTCCATGCATGTGTGTGCAAGTGTCTACTGTAAGTGGAGTTTGAAGAATTGGCACAGTCATCTGAGATGCGCCCGGCATCTCTCACAAACAAATGAAGGCCCAGAGCCTCAAATTGAGATTGATATCTTTTTGTGAACTTTACAGAGAATATTTTGAATAAGAGTAGAGGAGCAGCATTCCCAAGGGACCACAAGGAAGCCTCTCCTATTTCTTTCCTATTCTGTCCATCTTTTTCCTCTCCGTGTGTCAAGACAAAGAGTAACCAAAAAAATTGCCATTGTCTACTTTTTTGTTCATCAATATTCACTCACACATCAGGCGTCCTGGTCACTGAAAGTCCAACTCTCTATGGGGGATGGATGGATCAAAAAATGTTTTACTTGCACATAGATGGCAAAGATGTCTGGACTTCAACTTGGAATTAAGATGAAACCATCCATCCATTTTGTATGGACCTGGGGCAAAGCCATATATTACACTTAGGGACTGAAAACTTTTCAATTTGGTGTGTGGGTCCTCAGCAGGCTATAGCCAGGAAACAGGCCAAGGATGGATGTTTCACTGGGTCGTTTAAACAATGGAAGTGAAGACCGCAAAAAATTATGGCTCAATCAGTGCAATAAAACATTTTTAAAACACCTTTCCTACACCTATGTATGCAACACCGCTTATAGTCAATTGTTCATTTAGCCTACTTCCTTGGATCAGTACATCATTGGCAAACACACAAACTAAGATGAGCGGACACTCCAGCCGTGACGGAACCGATCAGAGGCCATAGTCTGACTCAATGACCTGGCCAGGCATGGGTCACAAACAAAAAAAAAACTGAAGGATACATGATCAGTGGACCACCTGAGCATGACTCCATCAATTTTGAGTAAACCTGACAATATCGCTTAACATTATCAATATTTAAAGACAATAATGTTTTATTAGACGTAATTAATCTGCTGGATGCATATATCTCCTGTATCTGCATATAGTATTGCATGTTTTAATCTTAGGGTTTCACAGTTGTAAATGTACACACATGTGCTTGTACGCATTTGTGACTTACCTATGAGTCTCCCTATAGTGTTAAGCGCGTTGGGTGTCTAGAAAAGTGCTATATCAAATGCAATTGATTGTTAATTATTATTGTACATACACTTTCCATTGCCATTATCATATTTTCTATAAATAATGATTGTATAAAATGTATCTAGTTATCAAGCCTTTCGAAGAACAATGGAACTGCAAGGTGGCATATCAGCCCATCATAGAGATCAACCTACTGAAATGTAAGTCATTTAAAAAGCAAAAACAAAAGAACCATTTTATCATAAAAATTGTAATTTGTTTGGATCCTGACTTCCCCTTTTGGCGCTATGACCCCCGCAACCCCCACCCAGAAAATGAAGAACGGGCCTTAGCCGCCGTAGCCCACTTAACGAGACGTCAGCTAAACACACTGGCTGAACATTGTGGGGTCTTTGTCTTCATTCAGGAGGAGATGAAGTTCTCGCCGCCGCGTTTATCAATCATGGAGCGGCTCCAGCTGTTTCACAGGCTTGGGCCTGGCTTTAACAGCCGGCCTTACAAATTGCCTGTGAGTAGCGACAAACAGATATGCACACACACACACACACACACACGCGCGCGCGCGCGCGCAAGGCCAAACGTGCGCGTGCATTCATTCACGCACATGTCCTTTTGCAATGCAAATACATTACCATGCGCACACACACACACACACACACACACACATGCTTCCTTTTGTTTCTGTCTGCAGACTAATGCTTTTCTGTAGCCTTTTCACCGACAAGGCCAACCCCACCCTCTGTTCCTCCTTATTAGATGGGGATTTTCATTAGACTAAACATGTCACACAACACAAGCATAAAAGGGAGTTTAGGTTCTATTGTTGCAACATTGACATCCACATTTGTACCTCAATCTAAAGAGCATTGTACCACTATCCCTTTTCAAATTAGGGGTAATATAAATCCTTGAATACAGTTCCTTATACTTCCTTCTCTGACTTAAGTTAATATTTTTACCATGTGTATCAACAATATCTTGAAAAAGACCACGTAAGGCAGCTGGGGAAAATAGATATATAAGTTAAATCTTTTCAGTAAAGGCTTTGCTAAGAAATAATTGAGTTTGCCTGATTGATCTTTACAGTCTATTTCTCACTGAAGAATTACAAATCAAGTTAAAAAGAAAGAAAGATATACAACTTAACTTTGTATCTCCCAAGGTTAGAAATTGATTGCCTTATTAGTCTACAATTCCCATGGGACTGAACCTTCATATTCTGGGTCTTTAGTAAATGAGAGACAGAGAGAATCAGAAGACAGGGAGATGGAGGGGGCAAAAGAAAACAGGACAAATGGAGAGAGAAAGCCAGAGAAATTATACAGAAAGAGAGAGAACGAGAGTGAGAGGGATGTAAGAGAGAAAAAAAGAGGCTGCTGTCAGTGGGGGGTTTGGGCAAATTGATCGTTTGGTGGCTATATCAGTCATAGTCATCTTGGGCGGATAGATAAATGTCTTTGATGGCCTCTGCAGGTTCAGGCAGAGAGAACGTTTGAAAACAAGAAAAATTGTTTTGGGCCCTCGGGAAGTGAAACAATGTGAGGGGCATGTAAGTGCTGCAGTGTTTCTACCAGGAGGTAGAGGGGGTGGCTGAAGCTTAAAAGCTTAGATTTAGAGCAGTGCTCATCGTTCAAATGCACAAATCATTTGAAGTTGTTCTAACCTTTTTGTTAATTTATTACAAAATACATACCATGCACATATTCACAAACCAAGATAGAAACATTTCAAACAAAGTGCCAGACACTTTTTTTTATTAATTATTACATTTATTATAAGTATTTTGATTTCATGCAATTTACATATTACATTTAAAGCATTCAGTTTAATTTAAAGTTTAGGGCACACTGTACTTTTCTAACAAGCCACTATCTCTACGTCCAGCTGCCAGCAGGCCTCAGGAGGTCATCAGCTGGCCCAGATACCCCATCCCATTTTCTAGGGTGGAATTGGTGGAGCACCAAATGATGGCTGCATCATCTCTGATTGGTCTGAGGGCTGGTGGCTTTAATCTTTGACCAGAGGTAGTGGGCAAGGAGAGAAGAGGCAGGTGGTTAACTGCTTGAGGGAGTTCTGCAATGAGAGTGAGAGAACCATTATTCCTTTTGTCTTAGAGAAGAATTTTTTAAACAAGCTTGGTTTACAAATATTGTGATATCAGTAATGTAAAAAGTTTAACTGTTTAGAAAAAACTATTGTTTATGGAACTTTAAAATTTAATGTTATCGTTCTAAAATAACAACATTTCTGTCTGTGAGTTGGAGCTACAATATAACCTTTTTAGTGTTTGGTGATGAATCATCTGACAACTCTTAGTATTGGTCTTGGTCTCCTCCTTGCTGTCTAAGTTGCTGCAGCGTCTGTCATCAGTCTTAGTAGCATTTCTGTTACTAACATATAAAACGCTTCAGGGAGTGTCTGACAGTAAAAAAGTAAAGGTCTGGGCATCCTTCCTGTGGGTCCTGGACGATGGTCTTGCATTTTACATGATGACAACTGACTGCAATTTACTTCAACAATAATAATAATAATTATTATTATTATAACATTCTTATGATTATGATTATGATGATTAGTATTATTATTATTAGTCGAGCACCCCCATTATGTCCTGTGCACTCTAGATTTACTCAATAAAATTGCACATAGACCATTAGACTAATAACAGACAAATGAATCCCAATGTGCACTGCCCATACCCCATAAAGAAAAAAAATTAACTGTTTGTTTGTAGTTCTTTCTAAGTACAATTATTTTTGGTGCTATAAACTGAGCAGGAATATTACAAGAGTAATCATCATACACAGTACTAGTGCAATAATGATTTTAATTTACCTCTTGTTTTAAGTTTGAAAGAGAAATGCCCAGGAACAAAGATTCATCTATTCGGCTGCTCTGATCCTTAGGTGTCAAAATACTTTTTTAAATGTAATGACAAAGTTCAGTTGAAAGTATGTAATCAAGTAGGGAAATCATATGAAACTTTGACAAATAAATGTAGCTTTTCAAAGATAATTAATTGAGAAATGTTGTAGATGAACAGTCCTTACTATTTGGCCCCTTTAAAATGTCTGCCTTTCCTCTGTGATATTCATAAAAAGGAATTGAAGTTAGCCTATCGTAACTTAATAGGTCATTAAACATTTTGAGTGCACATTATTCTCTTCTTGTGTTGCTGTAAATTTATACTTAAGATTATGATGTTGAGTGTCGCACCGGGAATATATTGTTTTATG
This sequence comes from Galaxias brevipinnis, assembly GCA_036023535.2. NCBI lineage: Eukaryota > Metazoa > Chordata > Actinopteri > Galaxiiformes > Galaxiidae > Galaxias > Galaxias brevipinnis. The sequence continues at coordinate 23,338 of JAVQIZ010228524.1, read as the reverse complement.
AGGGGATAGAAAAAGAACAGGACATGCATCTCTTTCAAAGGGGTATTTGCGATTCTAAGGCCAGGCCATACCAGGTTATCAGGCAGAGATGTCAGTGTGTACGCAGAACAATGTGCTGACAACACGATAACCCAAGGCCATGTTTTTCTATTAGGAAGACTTGGCCTCCAGGGATTTACTTCGTGCATTATTTTCCATTTCTGTCGTTTATTTTTGTTTAAACTGAGATTTGATATATTATTCCTATTCCTATCCATATTTTATCATATTATTTTCAATTTCCCGCTACCCCTTTCTACCCACTTGCTATCTGTCTCTGTCTGCCTCTGCCTCTGCCTCTGCCTGCGTCTCTGTCTTGCACTTGTTCTCTTGTTCTGACCAACTCCCTTTCTTGTGTGTGGACGAGGGGAGAAGCCAATTCAATTGGGACACCTATATTTTAGTTTGAGACATGGTATGAAGTAAGAAGGGATGAATATATGGATGGAAGAAAAAGAGAGATAGCAGGGGAGTTGTTGATGGAAGCAGACATGTTCATGCCACCTATCATCTCAGCCGAGAAAGGGGGAGGTTTTTCTTTACAAGGTCAGGGGGCAAAATTATTCTTTCCCTGGAAGTTTAGATTCATTTTTAGTAACCACTTTGCTGGGATGATTGGAGATATTAGCAGACATAAATTTGCCTTGCCATTTGTACACCGGTGATGAACCAATTATTATGACCATTTCAGGGATGCTCCACACTATTTGTACTGAAAGGCTCTGTATATACTTATATCCATTTCATAGCAGCCATATTGTTATAGCACAAATTAGAAAACGAAGAGCAATACTAGAGTATAGTTAGGCCTATATTTATTCAAAGATGGATAATAGAACGTCAGGTGGAAGTTGTAGGTTTGTAGTTGCCCTAGCAGACAACATTGATTCATTGCTTTTTCTCTTTGATGAAGACATTGAGTGCATGTCTAAATGTAGTAGCATTCCATGTAGTATTATGCTGTATGTAGTGTTATGCTGTATATCCGCTCTTATTACTTTTTCATAATGACCATGACATGAGGGACAAGAACTTGGCTCCTTTCATAAACACATTTCACCTACAGCCTACAGTATGTGTAGCAAAATATTAAATGTAGTGCACAACCATAGCTTCCCTACTGACATCAGAACCTGTCTCAACATGATCTGGAGTGTTTTCCCTAGTTCTCCCCTCCCTTCACAGCAAAAATGGTCTCACAAAGAACGGTGATGAGGCAAATTTTCTTTTCTTTTCAATTCTCTCTTCTCAATAAAAAAAAGGAACTCGCAACACTGTGATACAATTTTTTTAATACAACCTTTAATATCCACTATAATTTGTATAGTGGATATGGGTGGAAAGTTAATGTAACGAAAGCTGATAGGCTGTCAAGTGCCAAGTGAAAGGAGTCCCTGAAAGACATTTGCTATTCCTTTGACTTCCAGGGTGATATTTTAGGATGATATAGGAAATAAATCAGACCCTAGATCTGAATAGTTCATTTGTTACCCTAATCCCTTATGAACAAAAAAAGATATGACACAAAATGGTGCAAGTGGCAATGCTTCCCTAGTCCCTGCAGGAATTGTCCCATAGCACAGGTTTCAAGTTTTAAATAGGCTACAGTGCATCGTTACTGGCAGATTCTTTCTGGTATACTGAACAGTACATATATGAGAAAAACTGTTTTCAACTGGTTTTATGCATGTCCGTATAGTCATGGCGAAAAATGAACGTGTAATCTATCCAGCAGTCCTTCTATTTTTCTTTTTATGACATTCCTCTCTGTCATTTATCTTTCTTTTTATAACTCGTTGTCTCTCTTTCTCTATCATATTTCTTTCTCTGCATCCTATTATTAAATTCTGTTCCTCTCCTTCTATATTTCTCCACACTGCATCTCTTTCATTCTCCCTTTCTGCTTATTTTTCTGATGTCCCACGTCTATACTCGAGGGGACAACATACCAACCCAGGGGCTTTGGGTGGACTTGCAAGACAACTCGCGATGACATAATAATGACCTTCACCCTGCTCTCTTGCCTGTTGATGGATCCTCTGATCTCCCCACTCCCTCTACTGCTGAGAGGTGGAGATAATCTCAATGAAACCAATGAGTGAAGTGACAACCGGTGTTTTGGAGCCTCTCAGGACCTTAGTAAATGGCCAGTTCTAAACACAGCGAGTTGGAGAGAGAGGAGAGAGGAACTCAGTTGCCAACTGGCTTCGATCCCAGACTTCCTACAAAGTATAGAGTACAACCCTTTTTGGAATGTGCTTTGAATGCACACAAAGTCTGATAAGAGGGTTCCCCAGTAACTTTCCCCCTAATCAGAAGGCAGATATAATCAGAAGAGATTACAGTGAGTTACAAATATGAGAGAGTAATTTCAGAAGGCTGTGACATATTGTCACCATGAGCACTACAACCCACAAAACTGAATGTTTTTATTATAATTTCTATAAAGTATGTATACAACATATAATATTGTCACATAACGTGCCACATAAGACATTGCCATTCCTTTGACTTCCAGGGTGATATTTCAGGATGATATAGGAAATAAATCAGACCATAGATCTGAATAGTACACAAAGAATCCCAAACATTTTCTATTATTTCTAACTAGTTTTTCTAAATATCGAGAATATGTTAAGAATCCAGTGGTGAAGTTTTAAAAATCAACATAATACCAAAAGGCAGTTATTTGAGACCAGCTCCAGTGGCTAAAAAAGGTGCTTATCCATGAGCCCTATTTCTGCCAACTCAGCACTCTGTCCCTCAGTGGCCCTTTCCATCTGTCATTGTGCCTTTAGTGCTAAGGAACACCAGTCGGGGGCAGGGAGAGTGGGATCCATCAGTAATGTGCCGCATTATCAGCTTTACCATGCGCACACATCTGCCTCTCACTTTCACCCCGGGAATGGAAACTATGGGCACTCCTTAAATGCTGTGGCAACAGTATGAGATGACAGACAGGAATATGAGCTTCTTCTCTGCCCTCTTCCTTCTGAGTGCATGGATGGTAAAAGTGTGGGATGTCATATCTCGTGCTGACAAGATAAGATGGCTGGTGACTTAGGACACCTGTTTTAAAATAACATACAGTAGACATTAGAAATTATTCTACACTTGGAGCATTATGTTCTTGTTGTTTCCAGTAATATTAGATTTACTTACCTGAGGCTGCTTCTAGGTCATTTTGGTCCTTATAAAAAAATAAATGAATTCTTTGATTGTTTTAACTCAGAATTTTTTTTTCAATCCTAGACTCTTTGCTCTTTGTGCTTTAAACAATATGATTTTATTTGCCTGCATAAAAACCAAGTGATACTTGCTTTGGGCTTCAGAATGGCCTTAGAATGGGGGCAGTGAGGTCTCCAGACCTTTGATGATAGAACAGCGAGCCTGGGGTGATATGTGGCCCTTCCGAGACACCATAGCTCCACCACACCACACTCAAGGGTCCTACAAATATCAGCGTAGTAATTTCACGCCTGTGATTATTATCGCAAACTCTATCTCCGAGCAGGGAGCCTTCAACCATCCACCTTACTCTTTACTTCTACCCGGCTTAGCTACTGTTTTAACAGCCTCCTGGACACACACACACACACACACACACTGTACGCAGATATACCCACGCATACACACCCACAAGAATACCCATGGTTGTTACACACCCACACACTCTCATAAACCTATATAGAAACTCACACTCTGACACAGGTAAATAGACACATATAAACCTTACTATGATTTTTAATGCACGCACTCATACTTTCAAAGAGATTCCCACTCACGCACACACAAACAGATGCACTCACCACACACACTGATACTCTCGCTCGCAGACTTTTAATCTTTATTTTTTAATGTATGCCCTCCATGGGCCCGTCAAAGGCTCTCTCATTTCTTCTTCTCCAATTTTCTGTTAATTCACCACCATCTGCCCAAGCATCTGTTGGAGGAGCAAGGAAAAAGGGTCTGCCATGACGAAGAAACACGCCACTCTTTCTCTCTCTTGTTTTTATTTTGGGCCTCCGGTGCAGTTCTGTGTATTTTCTGTTTATTTTTGTCACTCTTACTGTTTGTCCTTGACACAAGCTACCAGAGGCATGCACAAACACACCCTATTGTGATATGCAAGGGTGTTAAGTAGCGAATAACAAATACTCATGCTACTGTACTTGAGTAGTGTTTTTGAAGATTAGTAATTTTAGATTAGTAAGATTAGTAAGTATAAATAAATTGGATACTTTTACTTTTATTTAAAAATGTGTATTCTACTTTTCTTCTTTTAATCTGAATTCCATTACTGAGTATTTTTAAATGTGCGTTTCTGCAATGTGTTGTTTCTGTACTTGCAGCATGTTTCTGTAATGTGTTGTATTTTTGTATTTGCAGCGCGTTTCTGCAATGTGTTGTGTTTGGTATTTCCAGCACGTGTCTGCAATGTGTTGTGTTGTCTGAATTTGCAGCCCATTTTCTAAATGGTGCGCAAGTGTTGTCAAATTGATGTAGACGTTTTCTTAATTTGCTTGTGTTTTGTCCATTTGCATGTGTTTTCTTAAGTTGCAGTGCATTTGGCCTCTCAGCAGAGGACTCGAGTCGGCCTTAAATTGTTAAAACAATGACTTGAGACTTGACTTGGACTCGTCCCCAAAAGACTCGAGACTCGACTCGGACTCGAGATTTGGGACTCGAGAACAAAATTAATCATATTGTATACTTTTGGGGTGCTTTTTATGGAATACCAGATGTGCCAAAATTAAATAAATAAATATTTCCTCATTAAATAAATAATCATATGTATAAATACAATTATTATTAAATAATTAGCATTTTCAAAACAAAAAAAAACCTTTCATTTACTTTTTATTTCATAATGAATGTTTTATTTTCAAATGGCACTTTTTTGTGCATAACATACAGGCGGGTTAATGTAGTTTCAGAAAAAAAGATTGATTACAACAACAACATTAGCTTAGAACCAGTTCTCAAAAGCCTGTGGTTGCAGATGGGATTTGCTACAGACTTGAGACTTGACTTGGACTTGCGACCAAAGACTTGAGACTTGACTTGGACTCGAGCTCAAAGACTTATGAGCCTCTCTGCCTCTCAGGGCCACCGTACAAAACAGCTGAACACAGAATTTTTTGTCACAGCAGATATAATAATTGGGTTCGTCGTGCAGTAGAACACTAGCGTGAGCCTACTGGGAGTTCATTGAAAATAATGTTGGTTCAGCCTGATCAGGGATAGTATGCATTGGAAAACACAAAAGAGCATGACTGCGATCACCTAGTCAAGTAAGAACTTAGTAAGTTGCAAGGCAACAAATTAATTGAATTTAAAACAACCAGTGTGTTGTTGACTGTGAACATGTGTGCTTTCAACAAAATAATTTAGTGGAATGATTGGTAAACGGTAAGATTGCGTAAATTGGCTCATGAGCTTCTGCTTCACATGCCCTATACTCGTTTTTAGTCATTTTAAAAGACAGTTCAAAGTTTGTCAAAATATGAAGATATACATGTGTCGCTATTTGAGGTTGAAAATGACAAGCGTTTTCCAAAAGGCCATTGGAACTTATGGCATTTTCCAGTCTGTAAGTAAAAATTAAAGTACATGTAAATGCTTAAATAGGTTAAAGTTCAGCACAACCAATTTCCCTGGTGTCAAAATTAAGCTGAGTATTGGACATTTTTATGTCTATTTGGGGAAAATCCTATACTATACATTTTGAAAAAAAAATAAATAAAATGTCTAATGCAAAGTTGCTTTTCCTTGAGTTCTTTTAAATAAGTAAATAATTTTTTCACTTGCACTTGAGTCGATTTTAACTAAAGTAACACTACTTGTACTTGAGTAGGATTTCTTCAGTACTCTTTCCACTCTTCAGTACTCTTTCCACCTCTGTTGATACGTTAACAAAAGAAATCTTATACAATATTATTGAGGTCTGAACTTATATGCTCCTTGTGTCCACCCAACCCCCCCCCCCCCCGCCCCCGTCCGCCCCCGTCCCCGTCCCCCGTCTTGCCATCTCTCACCATCACCCTCTCCTTTCTAGTGTCACCCAAATGAACACTGTCTTATCTTTCGCCCTTCCACCATTTAAACTACTTATTTCAGAAGTGACTGTTTCAACCTTGCACCTCCTGCCTGCCTTCCTCTCATATTTGGCATGCCTTTGAGATGGCCTGCCAATGGGCCAGTTTACTCGACAGCCAGCCGTGAGCCAGGGGATCCCGCCTGGCAAGTAGAGATTACAAGCATTCCTCTGCAAGGCCAGGGTTGCTGTGGTGACCTGCAAGACAAGAACAGCATCTCCCTGAAAGAAGAATATACAGTACACAGCAGGTTTAGGAAAACTGTTTTGCTTTTATGTGCAAGTTGTATTTTTAAACGTCCTTTTCTTCTATTCTTCCTTTTCTGTTGTATCACCGATTTTATATTGCACACCACACACACACACACACACACACACACACACACACACACACACACACACACACACACACACACTACACTCTCACTCCCTGCACTGCGTTTTTTTAATAGTTTTGTGTTCACACACTAGAGTGACATAGAGCTTGTCATAATCTCCACTCCACTGGGACCTGCAGTGTTTGTTTAGCAGACCCTACAAACTGCTTCAGCCTTTCTACTCAGTCAGCCCCCAGGCCCTGCTACAGGCCAGCAAGAGCATCTAATTAAATAGAAGTCTGGCCGCTGTCCGTTACTCAAAACACTCTACCCTGAGGGACTACATGGATTGGCCAGCTTGGTATCAAGTGCTTAAACACATGGGGCAACACTTAGCATAAATCTAAATAGTCATGTGTGATCTCTGACATTGTGGAAGATTGCTAAAGGCTTTTATTTCTGTTTGTTCATGTTATAATAATGATGTCTTCTATTTTAGAATACACACAGACATGCATGCCAGCACCAACACACAAACACACTCATTCGCTTACCCAGCTCTATTTCCTCTTCCTCCGTGGGGAGCCCTTGGCTGATAAGTTGTCACATTAAGTGCTAACTTTTGGGTGATATGAGCTATGGTATTCAGTCGGTCTCTTTATGGTCAGGCCCCACTAATAGCTGTCTGGGGGCAGTGCCTGAGGCAATCATGGTAGAAATACGCTGAGGCTGACAAAGTCATTTACCCAAATCTTCTCTATGCTATTCACATCTCTCCCTAGGAGATTACATGCCTAACAACAATCATTTGAAATGTCAAAGATACATGCCTTTAGGGGATAGACCAATGAACATTAAAAATCTATTACAATTGAATTAAAAAGCATAAGTGTGTACGTTTTACTTTCATAGATTTGTTTTAGTCATCAAAGTATTTTAAGCGCATTACAATATATATTTATATTAAATCATTCACTCCTCCATCCAACTTTGTTGCATTGTTTGCCAAATTCCATTTTATACCAAAATCAAAGGAAAGGTAGGTGGTTGTAAATCGCATACCTTTATGGAATATAAACCTTTGCATTTAAAAAAAGAAACATTTAAAATCTGTTAAATTACTATTTTTGGAAAGTGATTTAATCCCCCCCCCCCCCCCCACCCCGTAAAAAAACGGCACTAATATTATCTTTTATTTTTATTTTCAAAACAAAGGTTACGCTGTTGTATTACTGTTGATTGTCACAGTCCCTGCTATGCAGAGGGTACAGGGAGTTGTCTATTGTCTGAGGTGTTTAATTACATTGTTTCCTTTTTGTTTTCTGCAACTTTGTCCAGAGGAATGTTCTCTGATTTGCTGTCACCACTTGGTGCTCTATATGACCTCTTGCCACCAAGTGGTGTTCTACATGACCTCTTGCCACCTCCTCAAATACTCCCAGAAACCCTTCAAACAACTCTAGAGATTAAGATATTTTACTCCCTAAGCCTCTTAGTCTCTCTGCCCCCAAAAGCAAGGCACCTAAACCAAGATGGTCCCTGAAATATAATGTATTTTGCCATAGTCTGAGAGGATGAATAGCATAACTACTTTTAAGGTGACTTTGTTTTTGTAGATTCTTATATTGTTGAAAATGAATTATGTCCACACTTGGCGTTGTCTTTCAAAGAGAACCTCCTGTTTGCCTCCATTTTAGTGAACTGTCCAGTGGTAACATATATAAGGCTAATATATAGCTATCGCTTACAGTATCAATCTATTCCATGTGAATGCCCCCTCATGATGGGCACAAAATCCATCCAGCGATAATGGCGTCCATCTCCGTCTTTATATTGCATGTATTTGTTACCTTTGGCCCAATAGCAATAAATCCAATCTAGTCTCCTGGATGTGGACCAATGACCACTGGGAACTGGTCAAGGAGAGTGGCCACAGTTCATTTCACACCAACCCCCCTCATGATTACAGAGAGATTAAACCTCCCCTCTCCTTCTCCACTACCCCCTTACCACCCTCCATCACCTCTTCCACTTCCCATAAACATAATGACTAATTCATGATGTAGGGTGGCCAATTGTAAATGTTTCCAGATTTGTAGGTGTATTTTTACGAAGCGGAATCTGGCTACCTCTCAACACAGTAGAATTTAAGACCCTCAGCATAAAATGATTGGAAAAATTGTAAACCATCATTATTTTGCATTTTCATGTTTTTATGAAATCTTGTTAGAGCTGTAAATAAAACTATTGGTTTGCTTAGTTTAATACCAAAACCTTCCCTGTTTTTATTGTTAAAATTCAAATAGCTGCATTCTAGTCAAAGTGAATCTATCTTGGACCCACCTTCTCTGGGGACACTCAAAATGAGCAGATGGTAGCCAAATAGGATCTCAGAAAAAAAGGAGTCATTCTCCGTCATCAATTTCATTCTCTCATCTCCGTCATCAATTTCCATCAAGTACTATGTATCTATATAGAAAAAACAATGCTTTTTTAGTAAGATGTTTGACAGTCCCATCAGCATTTTAATAATGACAATGAGAGTCATCAATCATCTTTTTAAGCATAAAACATACAAGTATTGTGGTATAGCCAACCTCTCTTTGTTTAATTCTTTAAAATTGTTCCCAAGTATGCATTTAGCTGCCTGCAGTGTCAGGTGCTTGTCAGATGTCACTAAGTGGTAAGCAGCCCTCATGTTGGGGCTCCTTTACATTCCATAATAGTGAGCAACGAGCGAGTCAGTGTCCTGCATTAGCATGTTACGCTACAAGGAGTTAAATGGCCCAATTTCAGCTCAGCATCCACCCCATCCTTCAAACAGCATTACCTCTGATGATTGTGTGAGTTAGGGGGCTTATTGCTAGCCTCATGAGGGATAATATGAGCGGGCCAAGAGCTTGTGTAGAGCAGGGTTACATAATTTCTGAAGCCTGCAACGATTGCAGGAACATTGCGTGTATCAGTCTATTTTGCCACCTTTACCAAGCACAGTGTTGAAATTACTATTAGAATTTGTGCTATCAATTTATTTAGCTCCTTATTCTATTCAACTACAGTATAACAATTTAAGAAAATGTTTTTTTCCCTCTGTCACGTTTTTTTTCTTCTCTGTTGCACATGTATTTAATGAATTTGAAAGTCTTCAAACTAAGTCGAATGCAAGATACAAATGGACAAATAACACGTAATGTGGATACTGAATCAATTTACCCTTTACAGAAAGTTAAGCAACACCCAATTCCCTGTGTAAAAAAGTAATCGCAAGTGTCAGCACATACTGTAGTTCTAGACACATGAGAAGATTAAATTCCTCAAGTCCTAAATAGAAATGCTATTGATGTTGATTTTGGGAATCTTTTGGGGGAATCTGCTGCTTCAATGAACTACAGTCAGAACAGTGAGGAAATTATTTCCACAGTTTCAATAAGTATACAACAATATCTTGGCTTCTTTCTGTAGATCTCATTTGTCTCTGCTTGTAAGTATTCATTACTCAATCAACAATCTAACAAACCTCAAAGAAAGAGCATACATGCTTATCTTAAAACAACAGCTTACCATACAGGTGATTCTTGGCCAACTTGAGATTTCTATTTTATGTGTTTATTTTATGTGCTTCTCTACTTCTGATGTTGGAGAGGTGAACACTCACCATAGCATGGTATATACTGTATACTTTATACTATTTTTACATATTGATTTTTCTGTGCAATGATGAACATTATTTGTGTCATTTATTCAGTGTTTCAAAAGATTATATTTGAGACCTGATCTTGCAGAGGCTTACTTTAAGTTTGGAAATATTTTTTTTCTCAAGACATTTAATAATTCGGCTAAAAGGTCATACAAGGAGACTGGAAGAAACAGTTCTAACTGCAACAGCTGTTGTTTTTGGTTGTCAATACCCCATTTTTGTAGTTTTGAAACATACACTGATATCTCCACCGTCAATTCTTGCATATATTCAGTGTGGATTTTCTCATTTAAATTTCATTTATATGTCATAATGGTTTCTCTTTTTATTTTACATTATATTTGTTAACATGAATGTTTATGTTCATTTTACAAATGGTTAAAGCATTAAGAAATTGTGCAAGCCCATATCTGTTTAATTATTCCAACTCCACTAGCTGTTGAATTTTAAGCTGTTCTTCCATAAAAGGATAAATATGGACACCCACCTTTCAAGGTTTTCTGGGTTTTGGTTCAACCCACTGTGTTTTTGACATGGTTTGTCTTTAGTCATTTGCTTTTTTATGCAAGGTTAGTCATGAGGGGGCTTCTATTACTGCTTGGAATAGATTAAAGAGGCCATTATTCATGTCTGGTGTAAGACAGAAATATATCAGCACACCTGTCCTGTTTGCTGGAGGCATCTTTTTGTTTAACTCATCTCTAACATTGGTCAGAAAAGCAAAGTGAATCTGAAGTTACCTGTACTTAGATAAGAAATATCTGAGATGTCCAAACCTGCCTGTTTCAACACAGTGGTTTTAACCCAGACCTAAAGCAGCTTCAGCAGTAGAGAAATGGACTAATGGATATTCCGAGTAGGGTTCTAAAATGATAACTTCAACCACTCGTGGTACTATGAGAATTGCTTTGCACTTTTAGTACTAACTATGATCTAGCCAGGTATAAAGGAAATAAGATAGACACTGTGACATGATAGTGAAGTTGCTGCTTGAAATATTGACATTACAGTTACAAATTCTGCATTATTAATAAAGTTATAGTAACTTAGTTAATCTGTTAGATATGTCTTACAGAACCATATTACTGCTGCTTCTCAGAGACATAAAGTGCTTCTAGTTGTAACAAATGTCACATATTTGATGATCTAATGTAGCAAACACATTTTAATGTGTTTACTGCAGTTGGTGAGTCCTAATGGATCAAACCTAGGAGATAAATGCAAAAAAAGTCATGTCAATTTCTGTCAATAGAAATACTGTATATATATATATATATATATATATATATATATATTACCTTTTATATATATCTCATTCCCTTTTTTGAGAATTGTATGTCTTTCTGGATTCGACATTGAGTGTAAATGCATTTGTCTTCATGATTGTGTTCCTTGAGCTGTTTTTTTGTCCTGACCAATAATCAATACCCAAGTCGCCAATGGCCCCGATGCCCTGGAAAGCAGGAGTAAGCGTAGCGAGGTATTCTGTCACTGAATCGGCCTTGTCAGTGTAACAATGCTTTTAGAGTTTGGCCCTGAGCATTTAAACACACTCTCAATCACAGCTGAAATCCTTGTAGGCCGCAGTTGGCAGCCATTGTGACTTAGCCAAAGTCTCAATTTGTATGTTGTCTTGCTTTGAACATTGGAAAAATTAGTGGACTGATCTGACTTCACAGTCCTTAGAGTCACAACCCATTTGTTGTGGGACCTTGAAAAAAAGTGTAGCTGTAATGTGTGAGTGATCACAAATTAAAGGGATATGAATGTACCAAATATGCAATGGCATAATGTACCATAAAGTTTGTTTTGTTCACTTCTCATTCTTAATATTTCACAGTTGACTAGTGTTCTTTTGGTGGTACATGCTGATGTTACATGATATATGTTCTACCAAGGCATGTACTTTTAATTTTTACACTGTACCTAAATACTTTTTAGTAGACTTCTGCTGGTTCAAAATTCATAATTTTCCTAGGGGCATGTCGACTTATCGGAGATAAGTCTTGCCCGCCCAGAGGAATCATCCAATGAAAATCCAGAAAACACACCGTGCTCAATATGCAAATGTGCAGCATACAGGCACTGCTGCCTGAACCTGTGCATTCTATTCTATTGTAACCTAGATACTTAATGATTCTCTTTGTTTTAAAGGGAATAGGGCTATGTGTGTGATAAATGTAGGAGGGGAGAACACCAGCAGGAGATGACAACAACATATCTATTATTATAGCTGCCTTGTAACATGGCAAATGACTATAAATGACGATGTTTTATAGCACTGACCAACAGCATTGGCTTCGCTATATAGTGTACTGTTCATGTACATCATAGTTATCTATTCATTTTAAAGTTTATAAAACAATCCAATCCGAAAGGAAACATATTTTGGTAAATCTTTTTCAGGCTTTCATCTTGGTGAAATCCATCTTTGAGACTGCATTGACATGTGTCTGACCAAGAAAGGCACAACTTGAGGCGCCTGATCAGACAACATTGTCGGAGTGGTGTGAGCAGCGGTCTAGCTCGATTTGGCCCCACAGTGACCAGTGAGGAAGAGGTGATAAATGACGGTTACACTCATCCTTGTCAGCAGCATGAAGTGAGAGGAAGGGGGGGGGGGTAACCCCAACAGTCAGCTACATCATCCTAACAACATTATTATTTTTTCTAGGCGACCTGTCGATAGAAACTCTTGTGATTGGCATGGAGATCCGCTCAGGTTAATTGGAAGCCTGAACTGTGTAACGGCATGGGAAGCTAGGCAGACACTCATCCACTAGCCAGCAACACAGGACGGGCTTTGTGTCTGTGTATCGATTACATCTTGGGTTCACAACCCTCAGATGGGAATGAAATAACAGAGGACAGGTTATGGATGTTGGCCATCAGTGAAACTGAAGGAACGGAGATGGGCCACTTGTACCAATGGAAAAGGCCACAATGAGAAGGGTGCCTTTTAATAGATTTTATTGTCGTGGCTTCTTACAGTGCACACTCATCACCAACCTTCCCGAGAATAGCTGATAGTGTGTATGGAAAAGCTTTTGTCGAAGATGGATCACCGGATATCTACTCTTATAGTAAAGTCATTATTAATGGAAAACATTGTATTTGGATTGTGATACATTTGTGAAGTGGTGTGGATTTTGATAACAATATACTTGCTTGGGAAAAGTAAATTATAGCGATATAACAAATCGCTAACACACTAGAATAGTTTGAGCAATTGTTCTACCTGTATGTGTACCCCACTCTCCCGCTCCATCTCTGTGGTCACACAAGTACCTCTATTACTGCATTGTCTATAATCTACCTTCTCCAGTGACCCCCCAGTTGGTGTTTGATCACAGAGCATGACTGACATCAGACTTGGGACACCTGACACCCTATAGAGGAGGAAACCTAACACAGAGCATGCTGTGCATGTGGCTCCTGTGGTCCAGGCCACCTAGGCCTGTGATAGGATCAGGAGAAAAGAGTGACTGACAGCTCACATATGACTGACAGCGTATGTGTGTTTGTGTGTGTATGTGTGCATGTTTTTACTCTTTGTTTGTGTTTCTTATCCAACTGTTTACATACCACAATACCACAATTAAATTGGTAAGGAACCTATTTTCATGGAACTTTGCATTGTATGGCTATCCAACAATTAACTTTGTTGATCTGAATCCCTATAACAGAGATTTTGCTTATTTATTTAGAAATGATTTATCAAACACAAAGTGAGAGTTTACAAGAAATATTTAGGCCTGCATAAAGCAATGGAGAGTGTATCCTTGAGAGGGGCTTTATGCGTGATTAATAAGAGGCTTTTAGTTTGTCTTTCAACTCAGTCATGACAAACGACTTAAACCAACTCCTCCTCCATCTGAAGGACCGGCTTATTCAAGTCTGAATAATCATTATCAAAGTTGTATCCAATAGGAAACTATTTACCAAGGAGAAATATGCGCTTCACAGTGAAGCATTAAACAAAATGCAGAAAACTGTCGCCTCAAAGTATGTTGTGCTAAGATTTAACATAATTCAATGTCCTACAGAACCCAAATGTTCATTACTAAACAACTAAAACTTTAACATTCTTGCTGAAAATGTATCTTATTCTGAGTCACACTCCTTGTCATAGACAGAATGCCCACATTAGTTTCCATGCAGGCAGGCAATGACTTGGCCACCCTCACTTTGTTCAGTAGAACACAAACAGGAGGTCCAGCCCAGCATCCTGTGGAGCAGAAGATCTGGACTCTACATGAGTGACTGAGACAGAGCTTACTCCACGCTGCCTTTCATAGCCCCCTCGTAGAGGCCCACAGGGCCTTGCCACATGCCTCTCAGCACCAGGGTCCAGATTGTGCCACTGGGCTGGTACCGGACCGGAGGTGGGCAATGGACTCCAACCCATCTCCCGCTGGAACCCTGTGACAGGAGCACCAGTTTCCCACTCCACTCTTCAGTGGTGAGAATGTGAACACTCAGGAAGATGGATTGGTTGGCTGGACCACTGAAGGAGGCAAAGCATGCCGTTAAGAGCCTGTGTACCACTTGGCTGCTCATATGCAAAGTTTGATGAAAGAGGCTTTTTAGAGGCAGAAAGGAATTAGGGTTTGCCTGTGGAATTACATTTCTGGTTTAAGTCTTCTTGTTGCAACTAGAGGTAGCATTGTTCTGTTCTTCCTTGGATGTGTTATCATACAAAATAAAAAGGAAAGATCGCTATTGATTGACATAAATTGTATAATTTTCATAAATTGATTGCTTAAATGATAGTAAGTTGGGTCGTAATTCTTAACTTTTAAATTTAAATTAATTTAATAGTAAGAGACCCATACTAGATTCAGTTTCAAGAGAACACTGCTATGCCGTTTTCCACTGTTTTCCATACTCCAGCATAGGAACCAGCATCATCCCTAGAACCATGTCAAATTGGCCTATACTTAAAATAATATGTTGCCCCCTCAGCTCTTCCCCTCCAGCAACCAGCGAGTTTAACATTGACAAATTTGACAAAGGAAAATTGGTCAAAAAACACAGAGCCTCTATTTGGTCAGCCGAGCAGCAAATGTGTCCGATGATATGGTTTATTAGGCAGTCCATTTCTCAGCAATAGTGAGGCCATCTGCAAAGGTTAGCGTGCATCAGGCTTGTATAGTAGATTCTATTGAATCTGCTGGGTACTGGGACTGTCGCAATCACAGTGTCACATTTTTCATGTACATATGATTTGGGATGCAAATGGAATAGCTGATGAAAAGAATGACCTTCTGGGTGCCTGGCGTGCAGAACTGTCAAGGGGAGCTCTCTGGAATATGCAGAGGGGGAATAGAATACAAGAGACTGAGTTACTGCCACTACCATTCTTGCAGTCTGGTAATAAATCCTGGCCTCAAGAACAACTGGTTTAAGCTTTGAGGAGGATCACAACATATTTTGCTGGTGTGGTGATATCGGGATGCTTCAAATAATGGATGAAAGAAACGTTTTACGCTAAAATAAGGACAAACTGTAGACTAAAACTACACTTTATTGTCGGTATCTGTATATGTATAAGTATCTGTACTCGGTTTTCTTCTGTATGAAAGGGATTGACTGTGTTTCAAAGTATCAAAAACACACTGGATTTTTATGGTTTTATTCACTTACTTAAACCTGATTGAATTATTACAGAACTGCATATCAAAGTTCAGTGTAGTAGTCTTTCAGAGTGTAGTACAGTAGCATTCAGTAGCATAGTGTAGTAGTGGAGTGCATGGCCTTCTTTGTCCTATTAGGTGCAGAGCATGAACACATAGACAAATGGCTGAACTGTTCCATGATCATTGAGGCGTGTCCACCTCATCTGCAGCCAGTTTTGGCAGAGTAGTCATCTTCATTCTCTTTGTCCTTACTGAAGAAGGTAATCTATCAGTCTCTACACATGCAGGGGTCTGGCTTACTCGTCACAACTCTCCTGTTTGAACTGAAGGCCTGCTTTTTCAGTGATTCCTTTGGTTTACCCATAGTCCCAGTTAGGCCTGAGTTGCGATTGAGAGTGAGTGAGCTGTCCTTGATTCATATTACTGGCCCGGTATGATTGAGCTCCTTTGGTATCGCCAGAGAATTGGTACAAAATTGAGCACTTGACTTTGCAGGCTTGAAAACACTGCGCTTCATGTATGCATTTCACTCTGGGGTTACCTATGTGACATGCTTGATGCAATCTATTTTGTGTTAGCAAGTGCCTCTTTTGATACCCTCATAAATCTGTTATTTTTTTATTGTTTCTCATTTGATTATTGTGAATACATAAACACATACCTAAATGCGTTCTACTGGTGGCTGATCCATGAACTGTTAAACTTCAAGAACATCGGACTAAACAAGCAGTATTATGGACAAGCAGAGACCCTACATACCATAACATGTGATTCTATTGAGTATGAAATGTTTTGAAATGTTACATACTGTAGGTACATTCAATCTAGACACATTTTCTTTCTTTTGTTAGGTAGGAGGAAGAAAATTGTGTTATTGTTTTTATAAAGCAACTAGTACAACCTCACGCAACACTAAGCAAGAAAGTGGCTTTCTGTTGATGAATAAATCAATACAGATTTGACAAAGACTTGGGGGACATGCCTGTTTTATTTTATTTCATTTAGCTCCTTCCCTCATGGCTTTGAGTGAGCCTATGAGGGAGTGCTTATTTCAGGGGAGAGAGAGAGAGAGTCATTCATCATCTGACTGAGTTTTGCCTCTCAATGGAGATGGTCTTTTAGTCCTGTTTTGATAGAAAGACCTGATTATAATGCATGTTGATCATTTAAGCAAATACTGACATAAAAGAACAAAGAGAAAACATTACTGGCCCCCTGTTCGATTGCACTGTCTGCTGCTGCATCAACACCACCACTGCTTACCAGCTATGTAAACACACGCCAAGACACTGTGGTGGAAACATACATAGACACACATGTATGAATGAATGCACATATACTCACACAGACATGCTCACACACTAGTGCACATACATTCTCATCCTGTAAATACACTCACACACCCCAATCATCCCAATCAATGGGCATATCACGCTTTGGTAAACAAAAACTGAATTTGCTAATAGTGTTTTGAGGGCTGAGGCTTTTTTCATGTTTATTTGCAATATAATGTAGTAAGAGGCAATTGTAGTGTACTCTTGTCCAATCAAAAACGGCAATTAAAAACTGAGCTAAAGTTGTTGCCCTCGTATACATGCTAGTTACCATAACTATCTTGTCATGCCCAGTCTAGATTGCAATGGTTCAGGTGTCATTCAATTAGTCTCTTTCTGATTCTGCAATGGCACCTGTCCCCAGAACACATGGGGTTAATGATGAATACAAGCAAATCATGCTGTAAGAAAAAACGCGGGCGGACTTGATCATAACTGAGAGGGAGAAGAAGAATTTACAGGGTGAAAACAAGGAAGAGGGGATTGAGGAAGATATTAATGTTGGTGGGGAACTCAGAATGAGAAGGGGGATGTGATAAAGAGGAGAGAGGCTAGCGAGAACACGTAATAAAAGAGGGAAAGAACAATGGAGCAGAGGGGACAAACTAATGACAGGAGTGTCAGTAAATTAGCCATGCAGCATAGAGCTGTGTGTTGTAGGAGGATCTGCTTGGCAGTGTGCTCATCTGTGACTTTACAGCTAATCTTGTTTGTAAGTTATTATCTATCTTCTTTAAAGTTTGTCAAACTCAGGGCTTGTGATTTCTCCCCGAGTTCCCTCTTGCGGCCGGCTCCCGCACATGGTCCCCCTCATAATTTATGACTGCCTCTGGTCCTAATGACAGATTATTAAAACTAGAATTCGTTTTTTCTCGCAGATTTTTCTTATGGGAATTGGAAAGGCAGGTCTCCGAGAGGGAAGGTCTCTGAGGCGCTCTCCATTACTAAGAGGATCTACCCCTCTCTCCCTCCCTCTACCTCTCTCTTTCTCTCTCACTCTTTCACTCTCTGCCTCTCTCTGCCTCTCTCTCTTTCTCCTCTTTATCTCTCCGTCTCTCTACCTCTACCTCTCTCGCTCTCTTTTTGTTGGCAGCATGGTGAGAAGACTAATGATTTGAATTTACTGTGGCAGCCGTCACGTGGGGTGGAAGCCACCATCGGAGGTGCTGAGAGGTTAAGTTCTTTCCCGTAGAGAGCTTTATTGGATTGTTTAGCAGCAGAAGGATAATGCTTTTGTCATAGATTGCTGCTGCTGTGCTGAAAAGACACAGTGAGAAATCAAGCTGTGTGTATGTGTGTGTGTGTGTGTGTGTGTGTGTATGTGTGTGTGTGTGTGTGTGTGTGTGTGTGTGTGTGTGTGGGGCTGTGTGTGTCAGCGTGTACTTCTATATTAGTGAGTACTGAAATGGACATTTTAGTATTTTAGTGAGGACATTTTGGACATGTGCGGATGGAATGACTGATCCTCACTACCTAGTATGAAATACAATGAGATGATGAAGTCAACATATTGAATACCCCCCACCCCCCCAAAAAAAAACGTTATACATTTTTTGTCTCGACAATAGAACAGTATTAAAAAGGTTATAGTTAAGGTTAGGCTTTGGGTCACGGTTACGGTAAAGGTGAAGGTTTGGGTATATTGGGTATTTTGCCAAACTGTTTTCATTAGTGAAATTACTAACTGGTCTTCATTTTGATAGCAAAACAAGGATGTGTGTGTTTTTGTGTGGACTGCATATGTATATGTGCTTTTGTGTGCAAGTGAGTGGGTGTGTGTGTGTGTGTGTGTGTGTGTGTTGGCATGTGCATGTGTGTGTTTGTTTGTTTTTGTGTTGTCCAAAGATGTATTTGAGTAGAGAGCGTAGTAAAATTCAACGTGGGGAGTATAGTACATGGTTAACAGAGATGACCATTAGCAGTTTGAATTACATTCTGACAAAGACAAGACATCATCAATATACCCTCTTTCCAGTCTGGTATTCTCTTTCTCTCTCTCTCTCTCTCTCTCTCTCTCTTTCTCTCTTTCTCTCTCTTTCTCTCTTTCTCTCTCTCTCTCTCTCTCTCTCTGCCACATCTATTTTCCTGAACGTTTTACCCTACATCCACTTCCCTTCTTAGCCCCCCCTTACACAGAGTTCCTCTCCCCCATGGGCTGGTTCACCTGCTGGCCCTGTGCATCCCGTTTCCCAGGCGTGTGTCTGCAGCCTGGGAAGCAGAGGGGAGTCTCAGCACAGCTGAGAGGCTCGGCTTAATCTTATGCATCATTAAGCACTCTGCGGCATGCCGTAGCTCGGCGTATACATCATCCACGCTTAATAAACATAATGATGACATAAGATGTAATTCCAGACGAATTTTCATTTTATAGGAAAATGAAGAATTCCTGTAAAAAAGGAAGGTGGGAGGGGCAAAAGAAGGAGAGAGAAAAAAGTAAATTATCAGGGAAGTACAGTATGAATACATTTTTTTTCACCATGACAGATAGATAGATGATAAATAGTGGACCGTTGGTGGTGAGGGAAGTTTTGAGAGACAAAGGGGAAGTGGGGAGACTGAGGGAGGAGGTGGAAAGGTGAGGGGGCAGGGGTTACTGAAGTCGCCGTGGCCTGAGAATAGAGAAGGGCCGGGGAGGGAATATGAGCATGGGGGAGTAAAAGCAAGAGAAAATTGTTGGTCATTTCTAGTGTTTTAATCATTGTGCTTGATGGACAGGCTGAGTGGACCTGAGTGGGGACTATCCATCATAGGCAAGGCTGAATGGAGGAGTGGAGGGGTAGAGTTTCAGAGTGAAAGGGGGGAAATAGGATTCTGATGAAATTGTGAGGGGAGGGCAGCCCTGCACACCATAAAGGTCAACCGGGGCGCTGTGAGGACCACTTACTTTGCTGGGAACAGGAGGGACATGCATGGCGGGTAGGGAAAGAGACAGGCACGCACACTTATGCACACACTCCATAATGAGTTCAAAAATATTTTATGAGATTACTTCCATTCGTGCTTCACACATGCACTGTATAACTTGCACTGACCTCAGCGTTATACCCACCCCCATGTTCTATGGCAGACCCCACTCGCCCTCAGCCGACCAGACTTGAATAAATCTATAGATGGGGAGAGCGAGGTGAAATGTGGGACTATAGTCCTTTTTTAAAAGTGCATCTCTGCCTTTTTGGTGCATTCCAACATAGAAGGTGTGAACTGTAAAAGACCCCAGGTGACCCCCTCGCTTGCTATCAATGACTACTGTGAAACAACGGCTCTGAAAGCTGATCTTCAAATCCTACCGTTAGTTTATCATGACCTGTGGGTTAGCCTGGAAAAAAATATAATATTGTTGCTTGATGCTTGAGCAGAGAGAATAATTAGCGCAGCTTAAACAATACTTTTACCATTTTACTTTAAAAATGTACATCATGTGTCTGCAAATTTACAGCTGGGATGGATTTGATTGGTATTTGGATATAGGACATAAAATGTGTCTTTTCAGTGTAATTTTTTTATAAAACATTATATCACATACAAAAGAATCTCAAATGTTGCTGTCATTGTCCCCTTTTCTCTCTTTTGCAAGGGTTTTAAATAATGGAACTCTTCCATTTAGCTCTAGTCTCTGCATACAGCTTTTGTCTTCCGGCTGGGTATGTTCCCAGACTGCCATTGTGGGTTAATGTGACCCCTCTGTGCTTCTAAGATTTGAATTCATGCTTTAGATTAAACCAATACACACACAAACATGCAAACAATGACTTGCTCATTCTTTGCTCATTGAAGAGGTCCTGCAATACGTTATTCAAGCAGTTTATATTTTGATGCACACAAACCCAGAGATAAACCTAGCCATTAGAAGATCATTCTCATGTTTAGACATACTGTGTGCTGTCCAGGTCTTGCTGATAGATGAATCCTGTGTGCCTATGACTTATGTTGTACTGCAGGGTTTACTATGAGAACCTTTCTCCTCTCTCCTGGTGTTCTGCACAATGGCAGTTCTGGATCCCAACCTCAGCATGTTCAGGCCCAGTAGAGCATGCCCAGCAGTCTGCCAGGCCGAGATGGGTGCCAGGGGTCCCACTAAAGGGAACTCTGGAGCCATTGCCATCCTATGCCCACTGCAGACTGACAAAATCCACAAAGCAACTCATTGCAGAAGAATATAACACAAGAAAACATAAAAACCAGCATACTTAGAGATGCCACTATAGGCTAATAGGCTAATAGGCTAACTAATGCCACTATAGGCTGCACAGTAGCACATAGATATGAGGTACTGAAACACAATGGGACGTAATACCAAACAAACACTATGCAAAAGGTAGTGCAGCTCAACACAGAACAGCAGAAAAATCTGTTTGATTTGCAGCAAACAAAGCTTTCAAAGTCTTTCACAATGTAAACAACAGTGATGATTAGCCCCGGCCATGGCAGACAGCCATTTTGCTTTTCACTTTTCCCCTATGGTCTCTATATAAGCTGCCCTCTCTCTCACTCGTTGTCTGCTCTGTGCATAACTCACAGATAATGTCTTCATCAGTGATGTACTCACATGGCTCGGTTGGTGTTTGAGTTACAGGCCACACTCCCTCTCCCTCGCTTCACAGTCCAGGCCGCTCCTGGCACCGTGGCACAGATTGAATCTTGTTTCTCCAACCACTAAATGTGTCAGGGATTGTCTGGCATTGCTTTTATAATGTGTTATTAACGACAGTGAGCTCTAACTGCCCCCAGTAGGTGTGTATGTGTATGTGGATTTGTGTGTTTGTCTAATTAAAAGTACCCACAAAACCCGAGAATGGCAAGATAGAAAATAATAATTTCAGGTACTATCATTACTATTTCCAATGCTGCTGGAAGAATGGCTAGAGTAAGCAAATCTATGTGCATACAGCGTGTAGTGAACTCAGTCAATAATTGTTATGTGTTACTGTTAAAACCATGAGCGGCTGGTTGGTTGCTGTTATACAACTTATTTTATGTCTTCTTTAGATCTTGTCTCAGAATTATAAAATGAATTAGTATAACATAATTACCAAGGTCTATGATTTAAATTAATATTCTGCACTCAATGTACACTAGAAGAAAAGGAACACATGTAAAAGTGCCTATAACAACATGAATCGAAGTTTCTTCATTTATTATATTTTCTCTTGATATCCTCTTTCCTGAGTAAGGACTAAATTCTGTTGCACTCCAGAGATAATTAGAAGTTATGTTCAGTGAATTACATGAAAAAGTATTATATTTTATATCGTTTTAAAGCTTGATTAATATTACTAAGTGGTTGTGGTTTTTGAAATTAAGGTCTTAGTCAATGATGAGACCATTATTTCTTAGTTGTCAGAGACATGGGCTCAAGGTGTGTGCTAACTTTTGGCCTTTCCACTTTAGCACAAAAGATAATTAATAATTATAATTAGCTCAGTTTTTCTTAGTTTAGCTGAAGAAAATTCTAGCCATTCAGTGATTGACTTGCTTAATGCACAGACACAGGGATTCTATTGTCCCGTGGTCATTTTTTGAAAAAGTTATGTATATTTGAGTGTGATCTGCATAACTGTGGTAGGTGATATTGTTATTTCAATTGTATATTTTATACAAGCCTACATTGATACAAATGCCTTAGAACCCTGGCTTGAGTCCATTACTACAGCTAACCACATAGCTCAGGATTGTGGTTCCCAGCTCTGTCTGTGTTGACCTTAAGAATTATGTCCTCAGATAATTAGCTCTTAGAGGTACACTATTCATTTTACCACTCTACTGGGCACATCATCTTCCTAGACTCTTTATTGTTTGGTTTGCTTTGTCAGATTGATGTCTTGATACAGCGTAACCAGCACTCATATCAAAGGAAGCATAAATCCCAACAAGGTTTCTGTTGCTCGGAAGAGTGTTGTGGCCGCTCACGGGGAAACACACCCATCTGCATGTGCTCATTTGGAAACACATATTCCTACATATGCAACACTGTCTCTATTGCACACACACAAACACATGCAAGAGATACACTGCCTGACCCAATTTTACTCTCTAATTACAATGAAGATGTTATACAAATAAAAGCTCTCCTCTCCTCATGTCCTCTCCTCTCCTCTCCTCTCCTCTCCTCTCCTCTCCTCTCCACTCCTCTCCTCTCCTCTCCTCTCCTCTCCTCTCCTCTCCTCTCCTCTCCTCTCCTCTCCACTCCTCTTCTCTTCTCTCCTCTCCTCTCCTCT
>JAVQIZ010228520.1:7500-10347 GCA_036023535.2 Galaxias brevipinnis | reverse complement strand
TTCCCCCCGGTTTAACGCCCCACACTTGGCCCCCTTTCTTTCGGCTGGTACGTTGGGCCCCGTGCTTCAAGGCCCCCCCCCCCCCACGCCCGCGCTACCCCCCGTCCCCCCCCCCGTCCCGTCCCCCGTCCGTCCGTCCCCGTCCGTCCACTCCCTCTGCACGCCCTCCTTTAGAAGAGTATTAATGTGCCCGTGGTGACAGAGTGTGTCTCTGGGGGGCCCGGGCCCCTCAGGGGATTCATCACACAGATCAATACTGCAGGGGCCAGCCGGCAGGCAGACTGCGGGGAGGGGAGAGGGGGCCGCTGTAGGTTAGCTCTGTCCAGAGACCGGACCAGCCCCTCTGACTGATGAGGCAGCCCTGCGGTCACAGCCCTCCCAGCAACAGCATCCACGGTTAGCACGAGGAGGCTGGACGCATGAACACACACACACACACACACACACACGCACGCACGCACACACACACACACACACACACTCACCATTTAACATCATCCGTGACTGGCAAGGCACAGACACGTTATTGACCCAGCCTATCACACTCCCATACAAACACGGGCACCACACACACCAATGCAAAATCATTCGAAAAAAAGGGTGCTTACAGGGTGGTCTTGGCCCACAGCAGTGTGTTTGACCATGTGCCAGGGATGTGTCACCCCTCCTCCCTCACGCCCTCCTTCATTCCGACGCGTGTTCAGAAGCAGCCACAGAGCCGGGGGGCCGATCGTTCAGCCTGCCCGCTCAGACGAGGCCACTCACCACCGGCCCATTAGCGCCCCTATCCATCACCCCGCGGGACACACACACACCACTTATCACCGGCCAGCAGCGAATCAAAGAGCCGTCGCCGGGGAGATGGGAGACCCCCTGTTTGGTCAGCAGCACTAGTGCTCACTGGACAAAGAGAGGGGGGGGGGGGGCGGGGGGTGAAGGGTACTTAATGAGTTCAGTCGAGGGCGCGTCGTAAGAGCTAAGTGCTTAAGGAGCCCGATGCTGGATTGATTGGCTTCCCTTGAGGAGGCGAGCTCGTTCCTTTCTCCACGGACCGTGGGTCGCGCTCGACGGGAGCGTCGCCAGGAAAATCTCGACGCTAATTGACGTAAACATCGGTGACCTCGGTAAACAAACAAATGAGAGTTCCCTGGCGTGCACTCTGTGAAACGTCAGCATACTGGATGTGTTGGGAAGCTTCTCAGTATTTCTGTTGGTCGCTCGAATGTGAACGCGTTGGTCGGTCATTGGTTGTTTGCCCGGCATCGGTGATTCTGATTGGGGGATCTTACCTTGCCTCTGAAAGAGCCGGCTGCCGACGATCTTGGTCATGGAGGCCACCTTATGTTTCTGCAGCGTGTCAGGAGGAATGCAGGTGTAGAAGTCGTAGAGTAACTGACTGGAGAAACACAGCCCTGCATTAGCACCTTGTCTTCAGGGACTTGGGTTTGATCTACGCATTTCATTATCTAGCTGAAGTATTAATGTGACATATTCTTGATTTATGCTTGTTCACGAGTTTTGCTTCATTTTAGAACACATTATTTGCTATGCCTATAAATGCAATTCTAATCTTTTCAAATGAAGAGACAGAAAATACATGAGACGGGTAGCTAACAACAGGTGCAAATGAAATACATCCTTTCTAAAGATACAGGCACATCAACGCCATCCATTTTCATTTGATCGATTGTTTTGGGACGTTCAATTCATTGTGGAAATCGAACAAGGAGTGTCCGATACCAGATGGATGAGCTGTGTGGGGCACATGGGAGATTTACATTCGTACTAAAACGACCTGATGTTAGCAAAACGTTTCTCTTAGCTGAGCAAGGCAAACGGGCCCTGAACAGGGAAGCGCGGCATGCTTCCTGAATACAGATGAGGCCAGGCCCCACACACGCCTAATGAAGACAAGAGTCAGTGTCACCCTCCACGCCCAAACTCAATGGCAGAATAATTAAATGTGCTCGTTACAAGCGGGGCTGGCTTGCAGAGAGATTGAATGGCGCTGCCAGTGTGGATATAATATGTGTGGGTTGAGTGTGTGTGTGTGTGTTCTTTTAGTTCCATTTCCAAACACAGCAGAATGTTTCATTAGTTGAAAAGCACAACCTCCGCTCCCAAATGGAATGAGTGTGCTTGTAACACCATTGTGTGTGTACGTGTGTGCGTGTGTGCGTGTGTGCGTGTGTGCGTGTGTGCGTGTGTGCGTGTGTGCGTGTGTGCGTGTGTCCGTGTGTCCGTGTGTCCGTGTGTCCGTGTGTCCGTGTGTCCGTGCGGGGGTGGTCGATGGGAGCGGTGCGCATCACTGCCGCATCACGTGGCTAATCAGCCGCTCTAATTATCAGAGTGCGCTGTCATTTATGGGTGATTAAAATGGAGAATGTCCCGTATTACATAAGGCGTAATCTCTGTGGCCCGCCGAGCAGAGAGTGCACGGGCACACAGCGCCGCATGCCCACACTGATCTGATGTTAAGGGGATGAAGGCTGCCTGCATGCCCACACTGATCTAATGTTAAGGGGGTGAAGGCCGCCCACATGTCCACACTGATCTGATGTTAAGGGGGTGAAGGCTGCCTGCATGTCCACACTGATCTAATGTTAAGGGGGTGAAGTGTGGCGGAGCAACGTGCTGGACAGCCCTCTTTGATGTGCACCTCGCTGGGGGATCCTGTGGAGCGGGGCGAGGAGACAGGGCCCGGGGCCGACTCACCCCGCCTCCTGTGGAGCACCAGGAAGACATAGTGGGAGAAAGGTGAGGGAAAGAGGGGGAAGAGAGACAGATGGAGGTTGGAGAAGCAGAGATGACGGGGTGTTAGGGCGAACGCAGCTTTGGACGTTTGAC
>JAVQIZ010228520.1:2500-5000 GCA_036023535.2 Galaxias brevipinnis | reverse complement strand
GGGGGTCCTCCTCCTCCTCCCCGGCTGGACCACTTATCCCTGGATGCTTGGTTGCACACACCCCAACCCCCTGTCCTTCGTCCCTCTGGGGGGCTGGCAGTCAGGGGCCGTGGCCACAACTCTCTTCCTGATGCCTCAGTGGTGGAAGGAGCTGCGCACTGGAATGGCTACATCTTCTTCGACGACTTCAAACAGGCAGCTCTTCAGACATCCACTTTGGAATGTACACATGTTTGTATACTCCAACAAGGCACTAGCTTTGCCCCTAGCACGGGTCACGCAGTGGTTTGACAGGTTCTAAGGTTTCTTTGCCTGCTTGGTATACAGCCATTTCAGTCTCACAAGGAAACATCTCCAACTATACCACAAACTTGATTGTATGAACTCTCTTTCATTCTTCTTTTTCCACTTCCCTCCATCCATCCCATTGGCTCGTTCTGTATTTGTTTCAGGCTTTTCTCCCACCGGTTTGTCCGTCCTCTTCCTCCCTGTCCTTCATCTCTTGGTCTCTCCTTCAACCCTTTACTCATATGATTCACTGGAGCTGTGCAGCTGTTCATTACAATAGGAGTTACGAGTTCCGGGGGGAAGGATTAGAGTGTGGCCCACACGGGATTTTTGGCAAGGGGAAGGGATTAGGTGGTGACACAGATGTATTACCACAGAGTTCTGAGAGTGGAGCTGTGATTACAGATTTGTTGTGCTCTTAATACCATTCTCTCTCTCTCTCTCTCTCTCTCTCTCTCTCTGTGTTTGTTTTTCCTCCACGTGTACATACAATATTATATAAAAGCATGTTTGAGTGTGCTGGCAACCCATTCCAAACACAGGCATCAGGGTTATAGGTGTGGATATGGACACTGAGCAGGAGCGCTGGGCAAAACCCCCTGGCATGCCCTGCTGGGTGGGTCCCAGTGTTCCAGCCTGGTCAGTGTGACAATGGGAGCGTGCAGAAGCACAGACACAGCCACATAAAGGTCTGGCCTGGACGAGCTGAGTGCAGCTGTCGCTGAACACCATGGTCTTAATCCAGGTTGTTAAGCTGGAAACCTGGGCGGGACCCTGAACCTGCCTCCACTCCACAGCAGCCGGCCAGGCGGCTCATCGTTAGGACTGGACACCAGATGGACAGCGGCGGGAGAGAGAGAGGAGCTAAAACAAACAAACAAAAAGAGGGTTTGAAAAGAAAGACACACAGACCGAGATTAAGACTGAAACAGAAAGGGGGAGGGAGAGAAAGACAAAGAGAGAGAGAGAGAGAGAGAGAGAGAGAGAGAGAAAGAGAGAAAGAGAGATGCGTGGATTGATTAATGATCACTGGATGAGACAAAAAAAAGAAAGTGGGGAGGGATTGACAGGGTGGAAAGAAGGGGGGAGAGACACGAAGAGAGGGATCATGAAATGAGAACATTCAGCAGAGGAAGCAAGGGGGTGCAAAGGAGCTGAGGAGTGGAAGAGTGGATGAAGTGTGTGCCAAAGCACAGGGGGACGGTTTGAGAGAGAGGGAGAGAGAGAGAGAGAGAGAGAGAGAGAGGGAGACGGAGAGAGAGAGAGAGAGACAGAGAGAGAGAGAGAGAGAGAGGGTGATGGAGGACGCACAGGAGAACAGGAGGGGTTGGTGCAGTGGCAAGTTAATCAAATGGGTCATCAAGGAAATACAAAGAAGGAGAGAAGCCACACACACACACACACACACACACACACACACACACCCACCGTAACTCCTGGAGACACATTTTAACAAGCTCATCCATTTATGAATCCCGCTGTGCTAAACTATTGATGAGCTGAAGAACATGACAGAGTATTAATTCCAGCAGGCCCTATAGAGAGACGAGCAGGCCCACACACACTGCATGCTGATGGATGTCCACACACAGCACTACGGCTGCTCCTGGACCAGCGCAGAAACCTCTCCCTGTTATGCCGAGTAGGGGAAAGTCCATCAGCCATTATCAACTGTGTGTGTGTGTGTGTGTGTGTGTGTGTGTGTTTATGTGTGTGTGTGTGTGTGTGTGTGTGTGTGTGTGTGTGTGTGTGTGTTATAAATAGAAGGGATATTGTGTTTTTTGTGTCTGAGACAAAAACAAAAGAATGGCATGGAGACTGACGGAAGGAAAGAAGGACTTTTCCCAAACTGCCTGGATGAAGTGATGAACGCCGTTGGTCCACTTATCATACGGTCCTCAGTCTGTTTGTGAGTCCTGCATCCACCTTTGACTCAGCAGCCAATCACACCGCCTCTCAGTCGGCAAGTGGGCGGGACCTCCTCGCTGGTGTCCCCTCGGCGCGCCTCTTCGTCATCAATGCTCATTAGCCAGGGTTAGTGCAGCAATCAGCGTCTTCCTCACAGCACACCGTCAGAGTTAATTAGCCTGCTAATTCAATGGACACTGGCCCTCTGTCTGGTTAGACGTGTGTGTGTGTGTGTGTGTGTGTTTGTGTGTGTGTGGGGGGTGTGTGGGTAGGATGAATGGGAGGAGATTGATGAAAGGAAAGG
>JAVQIZ010228490.1:0-10767 GCA_036023535.2 Galaxias brevipinnis | reverse complement strand
ATTGATATGCATTTATTTGTGAGCATTGTCACTTATATATAAATCACAAAAAAATATTTGTGAATCCTTATACATTTATTTGTGAACCACATCATTTATATATAAATCAGGAAATATATCTGTGAATTGTTCTGCATTTATTTGTGATTATTGATAGCGATCTAATTCCATATATCTCTGATGTGAACTAAAGTAATTTAGAACGGGTACACATAATTTTGTGTTATTAACTACATGATAGGCCAGCTCGGTGCAGCAGATGCACCGTCATAAAGTCTGTGCATTTACTAACCTTCTCGTCATTTTACGCCCGGCATATGAAAGTGTGAAGACTATGACTCACCCAAACACAAGTCATGGTTTTGGTGGTTCAGGTCACCGGAATTTCAGGGCTTATAATTAATGAAAATAGTGTTCAGAGTAAGAGTTGCTAAAAAAAAAAAACTCTTGTAGGCCTACCTTATGTAATTTGCTATGTATGTTTAACAGGGGTTTAGCCGAGATTGTATCACTTTGAGATTACACTTGCAAAGTAAAGCACAATCCAAATAAATTGTATTATCATTAACATTACATCTAATAACTTGCTGGGATATATGCAAATATCTTACCTCAACGGCCTATCAGGATAGCAGTAACGATGACTATTACTTCACGCGGTCAAGAGTCAGGTGACGTCCTCAGTATGTTAATTAAATTGTTCTTGAGTAAACTTGAATGTCTAAATTGCATTGACTAATATGTTTTGCTTGATCAGTTGGTCAGGTTCCAACTTGAAATAACAAGTTGACTCAATATTTTCTTAATTTTTGTACAATTAACTTATTAAAACAAGTTGAACTAAATTAAAGGCCAAATAATTTTTACAGTGTAGGCTACCGTTTGCACCATTTAATGTAATTGAATTGAAACAATAGGCAATAAACTAGACGCTAAAGGATTGCTTGCACATTGCACTTTGGACCAAAAGGTACTGTTGTGCTAACTTTACTGGAAATTTGTATTTAGTTACAGTTACTCGTAACCTCTTTAAAAAAGTAACCATGTTACTTTACCGATTACTCCCTGGAAAAAGTAATGAGTTACATTAGTGACTTTTGGTTTCCCAATTTATACTCAAACTCTGAAGTTCAGGCTTTATTTTTTTATCCCACACTGCTAACTTGTGATCGTTCTTATACTTTCTATTAGCCAATAGGCCCTGATATATACATATATTTTAAAACAGCAACACTTATAATCATTTAATAAACCATGAACTGTTTACTAAGCAATTGAATAAACCACACACAAAATATATGCTCAACTTATTGAGTCTAGCCTCAAATGGCCAAACAACAAGCCTCAAAAGTCACGGCTTATAGCTCAAAATAATATTCCCACATTCAAAGCGGACAAAATAAAATTATAAAGGTTTCACAAAATGCTCAGCAATTAACGTTATTTTAGTTTAAAGTAACAACAGATAGTTTAAGAATTCATCACTGTACACTGTACAAACGTAGGATGTCTTCTCTTAGTGATAAGAAAGAAAAACATTATATTTTTTGTATACAAGGAATTGCTGCATGGGCAAATTACCTTTTTACCTTACTTCATTATTAAAACATAAATCCTCATAGGACATGCTCACATGACTATATCACCCTTGAAAGCCCCAATGTGAAAACAGAACTTGGTAAATAAGCTTTCAGTTTTTTTGCCTGCATAATGTGTATTGTACAGTTTGTTGTTGTTATATCTGTCATATGTGTTGTTATGCTTTGGCAAAGTAAATGCATACTTTACCAGGCCAATAAAGCTCATTTGAATTGAATTGAATTGAATTGAATAGAATTGAATTGAATTGAATTAAATAGAACAAGATTCAACAAGAATTGAAATTGGAGCAGTTTGTTTCTGGTGAACAATTTTAACTTTTATTAGAGGATTTGGGAGTTGAAGAGTCTTCTTGTTTGGGTTGAAACTTAAATATTGTAGGCCTAATGTATTGTAAATATTGTATTGTAAAAAATATATATTTATTTTTTGTTTATTTTTTATTTACTTTTTTGTTGTAATGTATATATTCTGCCTTTACACGGGGCACTGTTGGATAAGAGAAATGGTCTCAGTCGGTTAACCCTGTGTAAATAAAATAAAGAATAAATAATAATGTGGGAAGCTTCTGCCCCAATAGCCTAGCGATGCAACTGCCACATTAAACAACATGGAAGATTGTCAAAGACATTGAGGTCCAAATGCTAGTGGGAAGGTCGTTCCACCACATAGGGACCAGGACGGAGAAATGTCGTGACACAGGTGCCGGACAGCCCTTTCCACGTAGTAAAGGGGCAGCCAGGCGACGCATGGCAGCAGAGTGGTCGGGGCAGGGTGTAAGGTTATACAAAGTTGAAACAAAATAAGAGCGCATCTACTACAGAGTAGTGGAGGTTATACATTTTTGCTTGTTTAGATCCCAAAGATGGTAATGAGATGAACCTGAAGCCCAAATAACTTTCATATACATTAGGCTATTAATTCAGTTCAGGGGCACAACAATCAAGCATAAATAAATGTAACCGGGCAGCAACAACAAACAGACTATTTCACTATTAAAGTTGCCATATATAGGCTGTATTATGTATGATTTTGGCGACCGCCAGCGCCACCTTTTGCTTGGTGTAGCCTAATTATTTTCCCAACCTTTGCAAAGAAGACGTGCTCGGCATCACAGCATATTAATAGCGCGATCAACGACTATACGACTTTATTAGGCTATAGCATGGTAGTATGGGTATTGTACGGAGACGAGGCAATGGTCTTTTCCTGACCCACCTTTTCCTTTTGTGCCATTACGAAATTTGCATGTCAGACAAAATGAGTGATACATTTTGAGACATAAAGAGGACTGATTTGAACCGCGATTTTTTCATTCTCCTATAGACATTACAATGTGCTATCAGAAGAAATGTATTGATAATTGAGAATACGATAACATAAAAAAGTTACCTATAGTTGATGCATGGTATCTTTCGTGAATCTCTAGTGGAACTAATGAAAGGCAGTGTTTTGTTCCGGTCGGGAGCGTCTAAGTCATGCAACAAAATGTCGGCCCCATTGAGAAGACTGAAGTAATTACTTTATTGAGTAATCAGAACATTTTTGCAGGATCTAAACCTTCGAAAAAGTTACCACAGAGTGAGAAGCTTGACTGGTGATCTCTCGAGATGTTTGCAAAAGCGTTTCGTGTTAAATCAAACACAGTGATTAAAGGATCAGACAGGTGATTGTCGATTTTTTTTTATTGCTGTGCATGGTCTCTATTTTTAAACATCAGGAGCGTGTAACTCAGCACAATTAGTATGTTGACTCGTGCTACGTGAACCTGGATCAAAACACTAATTATCCAACGTGAATTGCTATAGTTACGCACTGAAACAGACACGTTAGGATTATTGGTAGAAATGGCTAATGTAGCTAGACTACCTCTGATGTATTGCACATGCCACACGAGCATGACACCGATAACGCTGTTTCTTTTCTACCATTGTAGGAGAAAACTGAAAGCTGATATATCCGTAGCTTTCTCCTCACTGTCTGCAGAGGAGCTGTCAGAGCTGGTCCCTAACAAGGAGGAGTTGAAAGTAGTAAAGGTCTATGCACACAAAGGAGATGCTGTCATACTCTATGTTCTTCACAAGAACCCAGTGTTCTTTGAGTTGGAGAAGCATATATATCCCACAGGTAGCCAGCAGGTGAAGGAGTTATTTTGTGAAGTAAATGTGAATGAAATCTTATATGTTTTGTCATATCTTTTGCCGTTTAGTGTACACTCTTTGGCGGTTTCCCAATGCCTTGCCAGTATTCACAACATGGCCAGCGGTAGTTCAGAAGTTGATTGGAGGGGCAGGTAAGCTTTGAACCAAACTGTACTTTATATCTAGCTCAAATGTTACTATACATCTTAAATGTAAATGCTATATTCAGAGCGATAAGGGATGTATCTAATCGGAACAAAATGGTAAAGGAAGAAGAATTCCTTTCCCAATACTTAAATTGATCAATATATTGTGCACGTAGCAGTACAAGCTTAGCAATTTGTCATTGTATTACAAATTTAATTTGTTAACCTGAAAATTTGTTATTTTGCACTTTGTTCTCGACAAATGGATATTTCTTCCAGCCAGAGTCAGAATATGACGTAGATCATAGCTGGAGATACAATTCAGACTTAAAACATCCATCCAGCCATTAAAACATACCTCCCTTACTCCTTCACAGATCTAATGCTACCTGGTGTAGTAGTACCTGCAAGTGGTCTACCAGGTGTGAAACAGGGAGACAGCTGCTCTGTTACAGTGGTCGGTAGCAGGTGGGCTTATTTTTAAGGATTTGTTTTTGCTCTTACACATCACTAATCCACGCTTATTGTTCCAGCTGGACTATAGGGCAGAGCAAAGTTTCCTGAGTATTTTTCTACACAATTTAGTTTTTACATGTTATGCCTGGGTGCTTTGCATTTAGAACTCCTGTTGCAGTTGGTATTGCTACTATGTCCAGTGCAGAGATGTGCAGTGTTGGAATGAAGGGAAAAGGCGTGTCAGTCCTCCACACTTACATGGACTACATATGGTATGTTAATTTTCACACTTAACGCTCAATGAAATATTAGTTACTAAAAATAATACCAAACAAAACTCTTGACTAACCTTTATTGACAGAGTGTTTTACAAATCATTTGAGATGACAATGTATTTTCTTCTGTCAGGGCATTTGGGGACAAGTCTATTCCTCCATCCATACCAGATGCGGAAAATGGCGGTTTGGTAATGAAAGCCGAAGAAAATGAAGGCAAAGAAGAGGGTTTTCAAGAAGAAGCTTGTGTCGATGCTCATTGTAATCAGGACGCAGATCCATTAAGTTGTGGAGTCCAAGAATTGAGTCTGACTGGGAGTGATGAAGACAATGGGGAGAACCAGGAAACGACATTAGACCCAGAAGACCCGAGAACACCACAAGGTAAGAAAAACACAATACCTAATGTACATGGTGGAGAAAAGAGTTCTTCCTAAATGTTTTCACATAGTTGAATATTGATGCCCAGGGTAGTTTTTTTTCTTTTTACCCATGCAATAAGAGTGCCTTTGTTTTCCTACAAACTCTTTGGTGTCCTGGCATTACAGAGCAGATGGATGCCTTACTGTTGCAGTGTTTCCTACATGCACTCAAGAGTAAGGTGAAGAAGGCAGATCTCCCTTTGCTGACCAGTACCTTCTTGCGCCTCCACATGTTTTCTTGTTGGTATGTGATATCAGTTGGTTTTCGAGTTATAAAGTACTAAGGAATTCAAGAAAAGGAATTGAATTGAGCACTCACAGGATTTGTCGTTTTTCAGTCCAAGAGGGCAAAAAATAGATATCAAGAAGTCCAGTTATAAAAAGGTACATTTGTCATTGGATCTATATTATTGCAGACATTAACTTCATAGAACATTCTACATCTCATTACTAGGAATAAGCCTACAATGCATGTTCTATCCATTAGTTATCAAAGTTCCTCCAGACCATGCAGCAGCAGAAGAACCTGCTGCATGTGAAGGAGCTTGCCAAAGGAGTGGATAGCATCGTGGAGGTGGATTGGAAAAATCCAGAGTGAGTGCAGTACCCCACATATCATACCTTGTCCCATAAAACACACATATGTTTATTTAATTCCTCATTACTGTTTGTAGACTGCGTTCCTTCTGTGTCCCTGATGAGCCCGATGTGGAAGAAGCTCCAATGGAGATGCAAAGAGAGGGGGAGACTCCATACCATCCACCTGAGGTCACCACGCTCTATTCTGTATCCACTCGCCTGGAGCCTTTGTTCCGGGATGCGAACAAGAGGTGTGTGTGTCTGTGTCCCTAGTTAGTTTTTCTTGCTTATGTGTTTTGAAATTGAACGAAAATGGGACACCTCGCTCTCACAGGAAAGGAACAGCACTCCAACCAGCTGAAGTGAGAACTCTCATCACAGAATATGTAAAAAGGAATGAGCTAGTGGACGAGAATAACAAAAAGTAAGCCGATTTAACTTGTACTATAACATTGAGATGTTAATAGCTGTTTGCTGAATGCTTAAGATTAGTGTTTTGTTCCTTTTTTGCCAGTTTTGTCATTATCAACCCAATCCTATGTGATTGCCTGCTGGATAAATCGGAGTACCAGGATGTGGTTGCCCTCAAGTGGGACGATCTCTTTGCCAGGTAGAACCCTCAGTCACCATGAAGACAATTTTTTATTTTCTAATACATTGTTTACCTCTACATTATAATCATTTAAGAAGAGTATTAGTATTTTTTTCTCTGTATTTTGTACCATGTTTGTTGTTGTAGACAGAAGTTTACAGAATCATCCCTTCTTTCAGAACTCTAGATAGAATGCAACAGTGCCATCAACTGGTGTTTCCTGGCCAGTCACCGATCATAAAGAAGGGCCAGATTGAGCCCATAGACATCTCGGTGGCCTCCAGGGGCTCCAACAAGAAGGTAATCATTCCCAACCTAGGGTATTGCTTACAGATGTAACATCCTGTTCTGCTCATTTATTCCATCATGAGTAGTAGTCTTGCTGCTGCATTGAACTACTGTGTTGACCCTAAGGAACCTCTTTTTGCCCCCAATCCCATTTGTTACTTGTAGGTGACACAAATTAAGAACCTGGAACTGTACGGTTTGAACCCCACAGCTGTGTCCTCCGCTTTGCAGCACAGAGTCCAGGCCAGTGCAGTCCTGCACCCCGTCCCCGGGTCCAAAGACAAAGTCCTGGTCCAAATCCAGGGCAATCAAATTCTGCAAGTTGGCAAACTCCTAATAGGTTTGCAAACGTATTATATTTATCTGTATTACATCAAGTCTGTCTTTTCCATTTACTTTGTTTGCAGTCAATTGAAATGAATTATGTTTGTAATTGTTTTTGTGGTCGCTGTTTCAGATCAGTACCAAATTCCCCGCAAGTACATTCAAGGAATAGACAAAGCTCCAAAGCCTGGCAAAAAGAAATAGCACCCTTCTCAAACACCCTTCTCAAAGAAACGATATACAGTCTCTTTTCTGTATACAAGCTTTGTGAAAAGTAATCTAGATAATTTATAATTCGCCAAAATAAAATTGACTTTGTTCTTAAAGTCATAGTTGGTGATGTGTTTTTGATGGCGGAGTGTAAATTCTCAGCCTGCAGTGCCAGTCTGAGATTTCTGTTCTTCAGTCGGAAGCTGCTGAGCTCAATCAGACCAAGCCAGATGTCATTTTCTGTGTTTTTGTCAATTAAGTAAGCAATTCCATGTATCAGGTGCCGTTGCATTATTTCTGATTCAACACTGGTTTGCAGGAAGGTCTAAGTGGTATGGCTAATGGAATATAAGTGTTCATAAACGCATTTGAAGATTGGTAAATATTTACTGTTCTGATAAAGCACTACGGTAGGTGCCTTTAACAGACTACTATAAAACGCTGTTGACCCAAACCATCAACTTATCATTTTCAGCCTTTTGTTTGCTTGATTAAGGCATCGTTTATCCACTCAATATATTTCTCTACCTGCAAAAACTGACAGACATTTACAGTACCTTTGCAAGTGTCCAAAGTATACAGTAATCATTCAGAGGGAAGTCTTGTCATTGAAAGGGGACCTTCTACTGTTACTGTAGTAACTATAATTGTTATATAATGAGAAACTAAATGGTAAGCTTGCAGTATGTCCATGCATTGCCAACACAACAGAAAATGTATAGTGTTTATGTAATAAAAATATAAGCCAACCATTTAAATGTAATCATAGGCTTAGCAGGGTATGTGCAGCCATCCTCACGTTCAATTGGAAAATCCACTGTTTATAGATCAACGAACTATGGATAAAAAAGAAACCACTAACAAAATGTACAAATGATAGAATACATATTTATTTTTACTGATAATGTTTCTCAAACTGTAAGTCACATTAAAATAACATATGCAAGCATTGTTAAGCAAACAGCCAATGTCAAAGTACTACCTGGTTTATTCCAATCCTCTATCTGCATTAGGAAAGTACATTGGTTCTGCTTAGAATTTCACTCCCTCTTTATCACATGAGCCTCCTTTGTTAGCTTTGTGTCAAGAAACTTAATGTAGGAAATGAATTCTGAAAACCACACAGTGGGGGTAAACACAGCAAGTTTCTTTTACAAAGCAACAAAACAGTACAATAAACAAAACGATCTGCATGCAATGAACATTTAACTATGTTTTATAGTCAGATTAGAGACACAGACACGTCTGATGTTTGTAACCATGGTTATGATTGACTGTTATGGGGACTGTTTATTTTATCCTTATCTGACCATATTTGATACGGTAACATTGATTACTGACCTACCTTAAAAGTGAATAGGAGTTACTAGTTACTTTGTGTTGCATTTCACTAAGGTAGCAGGAATTCAAAGCCTGGCTAAACCCTTATTTAAAGCTTTGTTGTTTTTTTGAAAATTGTCCTTTTTGCTTTTGTGATAGCAATTTTTCTTTGATACGTGTATGTCACCGTTAATGGTGGATAACAACTATTTCTGTACTAGATTCAATGTTTTTACCAATGGGAAGAAAATATAATTAAAACAGGACATGAACTCTTGGCGAAATTTGGCTTGGGTACAGGCATTCAGGTACATATTGACCGCTGCATTACTGAGGCTAAGCATGGTGCCGATGTCCGCAGCAATATTGATCCGGAGGTCATAGTTGTTTCGATCTATGCTGTTCATGTAGGTTGTGCGTAGAATTATCTGAGTAATAGACCGAGTGATTGACAGCAGCACAAAACTCATGGACACCGTCACCAGAAGAACAACAGACTTCCTCTTCCTGGAGAGTATCATAGGTTTGACCTTGCAGGCTCCTGGGGTCAGTGCTGCAGTGACGTGAACCCTGTTGCTAAGGAAGATTTGGCGGAGAGTCAGCCCGTTAAGGGTGAGGATGATGATGAAGGGTAAGATATAGACCAGCAGAGTTTGAGTCCACACCAGGGCATGGACAAAGTGAGGGGCCTTGCGAGTATAGATGCACCTCCATTTGGTCTGGTTTATACTTGAGACACCGTTTGAAACCGATACATTTGACCAGTAGTAGGGGATAGTTAGTAGATAACTAAGTAGAAAAATGCCACCGATGGTCAGTAAGGTACATTTTGGGGTGCAAAGTTTAGTTTTTAGCCTACAGAAGTGGATTGTGAAAAAGCGCTCTGCCGTGAACGCCACCACAAGCCATGTGGAGGAGTTGTAGGCCCCATAGTTGAAGACCTCCCTCAGGCTGCACCAGGGCTGAAGGCTCCAAAATGGCTCTTTTTGGTGATATTTCACCAAAAGTTCCAGGACCACAATGAAAACAAGCACTAGGGTGTCTGCCAATGAGATGGCCATGAGATAGTAGGTGCTAGATCTGGAGAGCAGGCAGTTCCTCTTCCAAAATATTAGAAAAGTGATTATGTTAGCTGAAGGAGAAATTAACAACAGTACATTTTATTTATATTTTCATAATTTCTCATTTTGGCTCAATTTTACAGTGCAAATGATGACACGTTTTAATTTCACATACAACGTAAACTCTTCTTTGATAACATCTAGCCTTACACAGTCTGCTGCACGAAACCTAATTATGGGTTTACTCACATGGAATGCCAACCGTAGCCAGGACAGGGTAGAAAACCTGCTGCAGGGTGATCATCCAGTGTTCCTCCTGTGGACTTGGGTCTCCATCCTTCCCCGGCAATGATGTTATCGCAGCCAGCATCCTTGAAGTCCTTTCCTTTCACCATGTCCTGTTATCGCCTCACTTACAGGTCCTCTATCCCACTGTGAGCAGTCCCACCCCTTTGACTCCAGACAAACACACACATTCAGCCCACACCTGCAAAATGTGTCAATACTCAGACAATCTGCCTTTAGGTGGCTGAGCGCATGTGTTTACATCTTGTCAGCCAATAGTATGAGGTGAAATCACCACCAAGAACCAGCAAGAAGTGGACATGAACAGGAAAAAATTACTTGTAGTTTTGCATTGACAGGGGTAACTGTGGTCATGATTAAACAAGTCGACTGATGACAAGGCTTTTTCTCAGTTAAATAATATTTCTATCATCTGATTACTTGGATTACTCATGCTGGTAGTATGACTTTTCTTTAGACCTACTTTTACAGAATTACTGTATGTTGATTTGATTCGATTTGATGCTTGATCTTCAATTTATGGAAGAACAAGTGTGTACATCAACTAAATGAAAGAATAGGTTAACACTGATGTTTTTTTTTTAGAAAGGCTCACATTTCTATGGGCTTTATATTTCTAAAGACTTTCAGTCATGGGCCATTAGTCTAGATCAGCCTTCGATGTTGCTAAATCACATTATGATAACACTCTGTCATACATTAGCATTGACCATCTGTCTGTTTATATCCACTAGCGTACTGTATTTGCCCAGTGGTGCAGCATGAACCAGGGCTGCTCTGGCAGCAGCAGCGGTAATGTCTGGAGTCCCAGGGTGATGTTCTCTCAGGTGGAGCTATTCATCTGGCCCTGTCAAAGCCTGGAGGGGTAAGCAGCTATGACAGCCGTATTTTAGCAAGAGTCATGACACAACTGAGATGCGCGTGCCAAGGAGGGCCCACAGCGCAGGCAGCAGTGACTTTGGAAGTGACCTTTCGGAACGAAAGATTCTTCAAACGAGGGGGGGGGGGGGGTTCTGGGGGGTTCCACAGTGACAGGGAAAACCTGGTG
>JAVQIZ010228489.1:0-23796 GCA_036023535.2 Galaxias brevipinnis | reverse complement strand
CCCCCCCCCCCCCCCCCCCCCCCCCCCCCCCCCCCCCCCCCCCCCCCCCCCCCCCCCCCCACCGCAACCACTTCCAAAATGAATGTTAAAACGGTTTTCCAAGGCATGCACAAATGATTAGCGTGCAAAAGAAAAAAAAAAATAGTGAAAATGGTTGGGGAACATGACATCCCGAAAGCCACTTAGGGGGGGCTCTAAGACAAGCCGTGTTGAAATTGGGGAAAGATTGAAAGTGGTCTCAGAAGAGAGAGAGAGGGGGGGGGGGGGTAGAGTCAGTGGGGTTCAACTGTAGAACTCCATTTTCAACATGGCTCTCTCAAAGCGATGCCTTAGAGATTCCCCTGACTCGTCTGTATTAGTCTAATGCTTTTTTGCTGATAAGCTAATTATTCATGTATTACACTTGAATTACTTCTCCATAGTGGATTCGACACCATTATGGATTTGCACGCGGGAAAACGCAGACATACTAGCGTGGAACAGCTGAAATTAAACGATATAGAAAGGGGCTTTGATGATGGGACATCCACTTCCATTTTGTCTGAACCTTATCTCCTAAAACTACTTTAGCAACAGCTATCCGTCAGACATGTTGATAAACGACGGGAATGAAACAGCACGTTGTCCCTGTGTGGTGGTGGGTAAATGTACTTTTCGATTCCTTTATATATGCAACTCCTACCGTGAAATATACACAGTGACTCAGCTAGAGATCAGCAGATAAATATATGCTGCTGCCCCCCCCCCCCCACCGACCGCCCCCGACAAAGAGAGGTGGAATCAGAGGATGTAGGAAACCCATCGGACAGGGAGGAGAGGAAGAAGAAGATGAATCCCATAGCGAAGGTCACGCAGAGCGTCACCGTCGCCTGCATAGATAAAGAGACGCATACTTCACAGGCTTAGCAGAGGAGAGTACATAGAAATGCATAAGATCAATGACATCAAAAGTCTCTTTGTAGGTACGAGGCCCGAGAAAGAAGGCCCTCAAAGTGCAGAGAATCACGATGGGGCAGCCAAAGCACAAAACGCCTGGCTGTTAGGGTGATACCAAGGAGAGAAGAACATGTCTGTCCTCCCCACATATAAAAGTGTTGATTTTCCTCACTCCATAAGATACCAGTGCTGTAATAAGAATAAGGAAAACGTAAGAAATAGGAGTTTTAGCACTTTTACTATAACTAGTGGAATCATCTGATTAAATTGTGCCAAGCGTTTTTTACTGCTGTGTACGATGGTAAGAGAACCACTCCATGCTAATTACGATCGCTAGCCTGGCTACAGTATATATATATTCAGAGCTCCCTTTAGCCTAGCGCTGAAGGGCAGTAATCAAATAGGAGTGCCTGCGCCTCAGGTTGGCTCTAGGCTCTCGTCAGGCTCAGAGCAGAGGACATGCCAGTCTGAAGCAGTTTATTGGAGTCACTCTTTAAACAGGCATCGTTCACGCAAATCGCTGTGGGGTAATTGTCACCTAATGTTCGTGGTTCATTCAAAAGGCCAGCGAAAGCCCCAATGTCAGGACGGTAATTTAAGAAATAGCTCACTTTAAAGCCACTATAGGCAACTTTTTTGTATTAACGTATTATCAATACCTTTCTACATTTTGAATATTTTAATGTGTATGGGAGAATGAAAAAATCACTGTTCAGATCAGTCCTCTTGAAGTCTCAATATTTAATATAAAAGTTGTCTGCCATTAGGCAGGATCTCCCGCGAAACTGTGACGATTTGCTTTACGGCACAAGGAAGTGCGTAACTAAATCAGGAAGAGATGCCCATACTTGGAGTATAGTCGTTGATCATGCTAGCAATATGCAGTGACCACGAGTGACCACGAGCATTCGGCATGACTTCTTTGCGACGGTTAGGGAAAATAATTTTAGCAGGCAAACTGTAGAGGTAGTCAAAACCACCTCTTATAAGAAACTACCTACAGCTGCTTTGAATGACCTTTCATGTAATTTTCTAGTCCTCTTCCACGGAGTTTTTTTTTTTGCAAGCACAAATTATGCTCTAAGGGTTTGCATAACTTAAAAAAAGGTTTTTATTTTGCTGAAGTGGCTTCATACTGTAATATAACAAATATTTATTAAATCAAAGATATTGAGAATACATGTTTTTGAATGATTGGGTGTCAATCAAATCTGACAGCCCTATTTGTCAACATGATGCATGGCCAACATCCATAGAGCACAACAAAAATCTAACTGTCAGGATTGCTCTAAATATCTCTAAACTCAGGCTTCCTTTTGTTTTCCTCGACTCATTCCTTCTCAGGTAATTACCCATAATTACTTTCTCTTCCTGAGACAGACCTGCTTCAGTGAAGCAGCACCAATGACTCACATGGGATTCTACCTCCATTTTCTGAAAGGAGCTTGTTTTCAACAAGCACAAAAATCCCAGCATGGTCTAACTTACCAGATGGAGCGAACAAATGTTTTTACCTTCCATTTAAGTTTTGTTTTTTCTCTCTCTCTCTCTCTTTGTCTTTACTCTCTTTAACTTTTTTTTTATCTTCCCCTTTTTCCACTTTTTTTCTTCTTATTTTTCTCACCTCTAATTCTATTTTCCCTCTCGTTCGGCTTTGGCTCGTTATAATTACCAGATGTCAGGTAAAAGCTGTCTGTAAAACTGCAGGGCTGACCAAGTGACAGTGCTAATAGGTCCTGCCTGCACAGAGAGGCTGACAGCCAGAGAGACATGTCTCTTCTTCGATGGTAAGAATAGACATCCTCCACCCACAGTTATATATAACACTTCAATCTGATTGGTTGGGTGACACCTACCAGGATGACGATGCTGTGACCTATTACCTTTTTTTTTTTTTTTTATCAAGTTGCCTCGAACTGTTAGTTTTTTTTTTCGATTTAACAAGGTACATTTTTGACTTACTTCCAATAATTGTAAGGAGTTTGTTCATGGTATTAGGTTTTACCTTCAAATGAAAACATTCTATTGACTTACTGGGTTAGTGCAATCAAGACCCCAACCAGTGCAAGTGACTTGAGGGCGCTTTCACATTAGGTGCGATTGATTCGTACCGCACTCGAGTACGACTGGCCCCCCTCCCCCGCCGATCAACATTCACACTAGTAATGTCGTGCCGTACCAGAGCACACTTGCATCATCAACTACGCAACATCTGTTTATATTGTCGCTTGTGTAATAAAGTGCAAAGATCCCTCTAAAACTCTAATTATTCAATAAATAATTATAATTAATTATAATAAAAAGCTACATAACATACTAAAGGAAAGGGAAAACCCCAAAAAGCATAATAGGTCCCCTTTAATATGTTGGTTAACATTGTTGAGGTGTAATGAACGAGCCTCTCGCCTGCCTTCCTACTGTGGGGCAGTTCAGAGGATGAGATCGGCGCGGGCTGCACGCATACAGAGATTTCGAAGGAGATAGGCAGATTATGGAAATTTTTGTCTACCAAATTTCATATAGGAATATAAGTTCTGCAGTTGACCAAAGATCCTTTTGCGGCCGTATTTAAACATGATCCAACTATAGTTAGGAAGTCCACTTCTGTGTTTTGGTATGGTTAGCGTTCACACTTGATACAAACCGCACTTGAGTACACTTGAACCGTACTCAGACCACCTTTTGAAGTAGACTCGGGCACGGTATATTTATCCGTATCCGGGCTCGGTACAGAGTGTTCACAATATTCAAATGAACTGGACTTTGGGGTCAAGTGTTCTCGGATCCGCGCCCGAGTCCCTAGTGGGAAAGCCCAAGATCACCCTCTTGTTTTACTCTACGCATTGCTTCAAGTAAAAAAGCTTACATTT
Organism: Galaxias brevipinnis; assembly: GCA_036023535.2. NCBI lineage: Eukaryota > Metazoa > Chordata > Actinopteri > Galaxiiformes > Galaxiidae > Galaxias > Galaxias brevipinnis. Next base: position 19,990 of record JAVQIZ010228489.1, on the reverse strand, counting down.
TAAAGGTCAGAAAGCTTTGTGTGTTCGTTGGCTTACTTACGACTCAGATTTGTAAGTGTTGCCATCTATTAAACTGTTTAATCAAAAACAAATGTTTCATGAAAGCACAGACTAGGCATGCAAATTGACAGACTAAAACCAATGTATTATATTAACCTGTTCCTCAACAACAAGGACAAACCAGAGGAAATAAATCTGAAGGTCCTTGGCGCTCTCTCTCTCTCTCTCTCTCTCTCTCTCTCTCTCTCTCTGCGTGTCTCCTCTGCCTAATTGCGTTAGCATAGCAATGAGGAGCTCCCACTGGGAGATATGACTAGTGATTAGACTCATTAGCAAACAACTCCTGTAGCTCAAGTTCACAGTTTGGAGAGAGACAGACGAAGACAAAAGAACTCAGAAGGATGCAGAGACAAGAAAAAGTGGCACTCATTATTTATCCTTGGCTCTGTGTGTGTGTGTGTGTGTGTGTGTGTGTGTGTGTGTGTGACTAAGTGAAAGCTAAAGAGGGAAAGAGGGATGAAAGAGTGTGAGAAAGTGAGCCAAAGAGAGGATAGTTTGCCATCGTCCACAAACACGGTCCTTAATTTGTGAATTTCAAACCTAATTCATTGAATGATAATAACATTCACAAACAAATTAGAGAAATGGCTGGACTATTAAGAAATTATGTAGAGCTCAGATTGAGCAAACACCGAATGCACCAAAATTATTGGCTCCACAGTCGCTCTTCTCTCATGTGATCTCCCTCCCTCACTCTTTCAAACACACACAAAAAAAATAAAAAAAATAAAGGAAACTGTGGGGTATCTGTTCCGAGAATTAAGACTCCAATACAAAACAGAGGTATTTTTATGATCTGTTTTTATCACTTCATTAACTTGAAGGGGGTGGCTCGAATCAAATATTAAATAAGTAGCAACTGTATGAAGACACTGCCCTTGTTTTGCTGGTGTCACCATGAATAACTTCTCCTCTTAACTATGATAGAATGCAGATTCAACCAAAGTCTCTGATTACACAATATGGTGTGATAGATTATTTTGGATGCAACATTTAATAAAAAAAAATCACATCAAATCCTGTCTCATTTGCACCTCATAAGTTCCACATCTATTACTACCAAATGATATCCATTTGTCATGTAAGTATTAATACTTCTTCTTAAAATAGTCTATATCTTTATCTAAAGACAAGTGTGCTTCTAAAGTGCATGTTGTTGTTGAGTGAATTGGTAAGCATGCATGTACGAAATATGTACATGTATGTGTGCAAACAGGCAGAAAATTCCCCTTTGTTTCCTGTTAAGCTGCATTGTCCAGGCCGAGGAGATCTCTATACCTGTGAATGGAGGCTGACATTGTCCAGGCCTAGGAGATCTCTCTACCTGTGTACATGTATATGTGTGCAAACAGGCAGAAAAGTCCCCTTTGTTTCCTGTCAAGCTGCATTGTCCAGGCCGAGGAGATCTCTCTACCTGTGAGTGGAGGCCAAGGCCCATTTATCCTCCCCTAGCGGCTCCACGCTCCCCGCCAGCTGGCGCAGGTCTACCCCAACCAAGCCATTACTCTCAGGTGAAATATGGGACATGTTCTGTCGCTGAAGGTTCAGACTTGCTAAGTGATAATTATCTCAACCCAGAACACCTCCTATTAGAACCCTCCCCTCAAATTAATTATAGCGGAGTCTGGCTCTGCTGTTTGCATCATCACTATAGGGTCGGTTGGGACTGTCCTCTTAATAATACCGATGTTTTTGTATTTTTTATTTATTTAACTAGATTTTATTGTGTGTTATAAAGACTAATGCCAAGGGTTTACAGTTTGTTTTGACAATACTTGAGAGTTGGACACATCAGTAGGCTATGCCCTCATTCGCTGGACAAATTTAAGTTTATGAAAAAGGTTATGATACAAGCTTACATCTTTCATCTAAACACAGTTTTGATTTTTAGCCTACCAGTTAAAACGTGTGTAACTTTAGTAGGCTAATTGTAACGATAATAAAAATTCACCGTACTTTGCGCTTTACACCAATTGGTTGGCAATTAATTACACAGAACGATCGGACCAACAGCTATCAAACACATCAGTCTAATTGATTGATGTTGCTCACACACATAGGACGACCGACTCCAGTTGAATTGGCAGTGACTGGTCACAGAACTGGTAGGAGGATGGAGCTTGTTTATTTTGATGGTGGGATACAAACTCCACACAGAAAGACCCTTTGGTCAGGTGGGGTGTGAACCCAGGACTTTCTTGTTGTGAGGCAACAGGGTTAACCACTGAGCTACCATGCGCCCAAAATCTGATTAAATCAAACTGGTATAATCTACCTGACAACGCTATCCAAACAATATGCAGTGCGAAAGTAAGTGGGTTGACGATTAAACTACACTTCAGGACCATGGACAGTTTTAGGCCACGTAGTCTCAATGGACGTTCACGCAAATACCGTCACAAATGAAATCAGCAAGTCATATATTCAACTAACTACATTTGAGAATTTGGGAACTATCGATTTATAATTCCCAAGTTCCCAAGTATATATAGACTTATATATAGCCACACCGCGTCATCCTGCTCATACGTGAGTAACATGACTCCCGGAAAAAAAGCCCGGAAAAGATGCGTGATTTAGCAAGGCAAACTGTAGGATAATCCTGATGTTTATACACAGCGGGATTGCCTAGAACAATCAACAAAACACACAACACACGTGCTTGGGCGGCAAACCAACTCAGCAGACATTATAATAGACTGTCACAGTTGTTATCACCATACTTATATTGCTGTCGAGCTTGCTATCCTACCTGGAAGGATTTGACGTGGTTGCTGGGTGCAGCAATAGTGATGTCAATGTGGTGCAACTCCTACGGCTAACCTCAGCCACAAGCTAGGTTTGGAAAAAGCCATCAAATTTTGGTTGCTGGCAACCTTTTTCTCCTGCTTTTCTTTAAGGTTTATTTCTGATAGCCTACTCACTTTTGTGCATGAAAGGGATTCGCTCTTTTCTTGACTGGCTAGCTAAATAACCTTCACCTGCGCGCATAAATAGCATTATAGTCACATGTTCAATAAGACACTTTGCATTGGATAAAATCATACACAGACGTAGCCTAATAAATAAATATAAAAAATACTACTAATAAAATAATAAAAATATGTGATGTTATTTTTTATGCAATATGATTTATATAGAGTGGACACATAAGTCAAATTTAAGTACGGGCAAGCAGGCCGACCATAGCTACAAATAATTGTAAAAACCATGACAGAGATAAAAATAAAAAAAAGATGGCCTCATCAATCATGATTGTTGCTTTACACATGACATAACTACTTTCTATTGCAATTACAAAACTAGGGGCATATGACGGCCAATGCAGAATCTAAAACTATGCTGCCGCCCAAGATTACAGAAGTTAGATTTTCTCAGATAAATTCATTTTCACTTGGCTACATGCAGTCATGGGCCTTAGAATAACTGCAGCCAGTATTAATTCCAATGATCCTGCTAAACTCACACATAGTGTACAAGTGGTTAATAGCAAGGTTGGGGACACAGTTCAACTCATGTCAAAAGTCAATGGCCGTGTTGATAGAAAATCCTTCAATTTGTTCAAATTCTCAATGTCTCATTGCGTTACTACCCAGAATCGGACAGCACGAGGTGGAACTAAATGCTTGGAAGACATGTCTTCACTGAACGAGATCAATGCCCTTTTTTTTTTCTACAGAACTACACTTGAAATATTTTTCTAATGTTGCCCTCCCTCTTCTTCTACACTGTTCAAAGTCTGTGCAACTCAATGCCCATATCAAAAATCTGCTTTGAGAGAGCCTTCATAATCCTAAATGCCTTATGGAAACACCAGAGTAAGACAGTAAGTGACAGAAGCAGTGAATATTGCATGCCTCTCGTTATTCCCTCTTTAGTTTTATCTATTTTTTTCCCCCTCAGAATGTATCCTCTGACTACTTTTCTCTCTCCGTGTACCACATGTCTATTTCAAACACACTTAACCTATTTCCACCCACAATCTTAAACAAGGGATGATTTCTGTTTCATCTTCCAGCCTGTGTGAAGTTCAAGAGTATTTTCCTTCATCTGAAAGTGACATTGCCGGAGTTTTAAATAATGTTGGCTTATTTTTTGCCAAAAAAAAGTGTTTTTATGAGTAGGTTACCTTTCATTGTCTTAGTGCCTGACAGCCCCTCATCTGCAGGAAGTCATGCCTGGCTTTGAGAAGTTATTATTTGTACTTGACAGATTTCACAAATCCCTCAGAAAACAAGGATACAATTGTTTGTCTTTATTTTTTTCCCAACTTAAGCACTTCTACCTACTTTGGTATCCCTCTGATGAGTTGCTGACTGGTTTTAAATATTGCAGAAGCTTTCCTTGCCAACACAAATGTAGAGCAAGCACAATAACCCATATAAACTGCCCTTACTAGGGCATTTCCAAGTTAACCAATAAAGTAATTGAAGGACAAGTGTATATCACAGTGGAAATACATGCAGATATTTGTCAAATTTTTTCTCCACTTCTATTTCCATCCTGAGCGACTAAACTTTGAACTTGGCAACCCAGTGAGGTCCCTTAACATTTGAAAAATGTGTTTGTTACGTAATACGATTGTGTTTCGACTTGGCCATGCCCCATATTATGACATTCACATGCTCCCTGTCCAATAGAGTTGAGCCCAGTTCAGTTTAATTGATCAGGGTATAATTGTAGTGGGAGCAGTAGTAGGTCCTGTTGCTAAAAGAGCAGGTCAGGCAGTGAACTTCTATTGCAAGGGATTGCAAGGGTTAAGGGGTTAAAATTTGAATAAATAATTATGAAAATAAAAGCTTGTATGCCACTTTACACCTTGGCTGTCAGTTAGTGTTGCCCCCTTGTGGGCTTGTATGGTCTTAGGTAAATAATATCTACAGTATATACAGTATATATTCAATTGGAAAGGTTGAATAGTTGGACAGAGCACTGCAGGGTAGAACAGGTGTATTACCTGCAGTCCAAGCTGTGTGAGTTGTAGTCTTTACCAATGAATTGACTTATGATCGGATGTGGAATAATACAATTGAATTCTCAGCATATTTGAGAGGTATTGAATAGGAAAGTTTGTAAATGAGAAAAAAAGTTTCATATAAACTATGTCAAATCAATAAAGCCTTTATTCCCTTTTAGCACAAGTGTGCATATTTGGTCACTTTAGTGAAAAATAAAATAATTTAATTCCCTGCCATTTGATACTGCACAACAGGGGATTTGGCTGCTCCTCCTGGGCTCATAATTATTTTTAGATATAGAATTTATAAAGCCGTGACATACTGCCGTGTTGCATAAATGTACATCTTCGGTCACTTTAGTGAATCAATATTACATAAAACAATATATATATATATATATAATTCCCTGCCATTTCATACTTCACGACAGGGGATTCGACTCCTCCTGGGCTTAAATGTGCTCATGATTATTTTTAGGTATAGAATTTATAGAGCCGTGACATGCTACCATGTTTCACTGGCCTTCTCGTGTCAGATGCTTTCTCATGTGGCTCGGTTGCATTGCATGAACTGTTCTATAGTAATAGCCTGGTATGATGGCGTGTCAAAAGGTCACAGCTGCTGCGGCCGCTAATTCCCTTCTCTTTTTTTTGCACGGTAGTAGGGTTTAGTAAGAGTGACTGTGCTGCTTTACTGTCTGCTGCATTCTGCAATAATTCAAATTTAGAAACAAAACAACACTTATATAATGATAATGTAGCCCAGAATCTAATTAAACAAATCAAAGCAGTTTTGTTTTTTTTATTATTTGTTTCAACTCCAGCGACTTCTTGTTTTGATGGATTCAAATCGATTCTTCCATCCACTTTGATGCTATCTTTGTATACCTGCTACCATCACCCATTAGCCTACTGCTGATGTTCTGGACATTGGCAGCATGATCGATATCAGTTATGAGTCATCTAAAAGTCAGTAGGGCGTGCCAAGCCACAAATAAAACTGATGTAAGTGAAACTGCCGCTGTGTCTGATTATGGGTGCGTGTGCCCGTGCTGACATTTTAAAAAACGCTGCTCATATATTGGTGGGAAACGAAGGGATGGATTTGACAGTGTTTTATGCCGCAGAAATGCAAACATTCAATGTGCAAATATGTTTTGTAATGACAATAGATTTATTTGCTACCAAACTTTGTATCTATACATTCATCTAAAAAGGCAAAAAAAATGCTCAAACAGTAATCCAACATGCATTCTGTGTATTAACTTACTCATCCACATTTATATAAAAAAACACATCTCAAAAAACATGAGGAGTGCTTGATTCATTAAGTTTAGCAAGTGTCGTTTTGCAGTTTGGAGGCTCTTCAAAGCACATAAAAAATAAGTCAAATCAAACACACCATATTGGATTTGAATTCACACCTCTCTAGGGTCTGTATTCTGTTTGAGTAACTTCCAGGAGTCGTTCCACTCGGACACACAGAGATCAGGATTCAGTAGTAGGTTTATGTCTTCCTTGGTGAGGTCCCCCTTGGACAGGAAAGACAGCTGCAGGTGGAGCTCCTTCGTCTCCTCCTCAGACTGGGCCTGTCCCTCACACCAGGCCTCTTTCTTCATGTAGAGCTGGGGGTTGAGGACCCTCCAGCATTCGCCCCACTCTCCCCCCTCTTCCCTGGGCGTGCTGGGGTCCAGAGGGGCGTCCGACGTCAGGTACTTCCAGGAGCCGTTCTTCCACTCCTCTTGGGGCAGTTCCACCTCGTGTAGGCGCCTGTGGTGTTTGGGGCCGTTGTGTGCGTGCGTTTGGGAGTCGCTCCGGTCCAGGTGGTTTTGGGGAGTAGACAGTCGCCATGACTGCCTCCAGTGGGCCAGGGAGTAGGAGCAGTAGGACGAGAAGCCGGAGTGGAACTTCCACGACTCTCTCCAGTCGTAGAGAGGGACGTCTTTCACCAGGCCGGTGATTTGGAAGAAGTCGTACTCACTTTGAGTGCCCTCTTCCTGTGATTGTTGTTGTTGTTGTTGTGTTATGTCTTCCAGGTCAGGTCTCTTGGTGATCTTCCAGGCCTCAGACCATTCCTCCTGAGGCATGGCCTCCTCAGCATGCTCTAAACCCACATACCAGCGACTTCTATGCTTTGTTGACATGTACACCACATCCTCCTGGTCTTCATCTGATGACTCGTTTGCGTTAGAAAGCTTCCATGAGTCGTTCCAAGCTGTATTTGTTTTTTGCTCCTTACCCGCACCTGCCAAGGGAGAAAAATACATACACGAATATAAATACATCAAAATCAAAATACAATCAAAATGTGCAAAAAAAAATATATATAGTAAAATATTTATATATTTAGTACAATATTTATGATTATGTGAAAAAAGCTAATTAGAAAGTATTGCTACATTTATTAGAAATATTAGTGAGAGACAATTATAGAAGTAAATTATAGATGTCTAAATGACTGCATTTTGGTGGCTGAGTAGCAGCATTCCTAAAAGGTATTTTAGAAACTGTTTTTTACCTGAGGCACGATGAGCTTTTGACACTTTCCAGGCCTCACACCAATCCGGCATAGGCGTGTTTATCTTGTAGAACTGAAGATGCAGGGGCACCTGAGCGTCAAATCCTTCCTCCTCATTTTCCTCTTCATCGTTCACCAATTCCTCCTCCTCGTCCTCTTGGGTTTCTTCCAACTCAGACTGGGGCTTAGGTGACATCCAGGACTCAAGCCACTCTGATGAAGACGCCATTTCCTCATCAAGGTTGGAGCTCAACACCTGATTGGTTCTCCTACGTTTCCACATCAACATCTCGTGATGGAGGTGGCGGGATTCCATTGAAGCTTTGCACCACTTGTGCTCTTGGCAGCAGCTCCAGGAGCCACCCCAGTCCTTCAAACACAGCTGGCCATCCTCCAGTGGCACACGACGTGAGACCATCCAAGAATCCCTCCAGCCTGGCAGGAAAACATTGGGCATTCTTTCAACCTTCAGCATCCTTTCCTCATCATCCAGCTGTTTGGCTTCGTCTTTGGAACACTTCCATGAATCTTCCCATCCGGGTAGATTGACCTGTTCATTCAGAGGCTCAGCCTTAAGGAGCTTGTTCCTTTGTTCCTTCTCATGACGGGGCCATTCCTGATCCCAATCTTCCTGTTTCTGCCCCAAGTCCATCATAATGTTCTTCCAGGTCCCGGCCCATTCAGGAAGAGAGAAGGTCTCCAGCCCTGTGAACTTCCTCCACCACTTTCCCCTGGACAGAACCTCCCACTGCGACTTTCCCTTGGTTTGAAGCTCCTCTTGGACTGGCTTTTTCACCTGCTTCCACGACTCCGCCCATTCTTGACCCGACCCCCACTCGGAATCAAACTCGCAACCCGGAGACTTGTACTTCCTGTCACGGTAGACCTCGGTGTCCGTGTCGGTATCGCCTGTTTGCGGCTCGTCCTGCTGCTGCTGAGGTACCTCGGGTTTCAGGCACTTCCAGGACTCCTCCCACCCGGCGGAGAGGTTTGGTTTGGGAGGTGCTAGCGTCGGTTTGGACGGCGCTGCCTTTTTAGCCTGTGGGGCTGCTGGTCTGGCTGCTGGTCTGGCTGCTGATGAAGGGGTAGCATTGGGCCTCTTCGGTGGTTCAGGTTTCTTCTCCACCGGCTTTGGTCTCTCCCTCCTGGGTTGAGGTGGGGGTTTCTTTTTGGCAGGAGGGGACTGAGCGCGCTTGATTATCTTTGGAGGGGCCACCACCTTAAACTTGACTTCTAACTGTGACTCATCAGTCCCACTGCCTTGACCACTGGACATCACCACATACTTCCTGAAGTCTGACAAGTCTCCTTTCTTCTTGTCAACGGCTGGTGCAGCGCCAGTTCTCTGGGCCAGACGGTACTGCCACTGTTTAAAAAGCCTGAAGAAAGCACACACACACAAAAAATAATTCAGACAAACTACTTGGTTACCAAGTTATCGTGCAGTTTGCTTGACCCTATTTCTGTCACTTCGTCTATAAATGAAAATGTAATATCATAAAATAAATATTAAATGAAACTGTATAATTTAACTTCACTATTGTGACTGATTATTTAATTAGTCAAGTCTGTCATCAAACCATGAATTTAGTTTGAAATAAATTGTCAATCTTCAAGGCTGTTTAAAGAGAAAGCAATTTGTGCGTTTTGACTTTCTTTTGACAGAACATATATAGTGTATGTATTTATTATATATTTGATGTAGTTCAGCTACAGCAAGACAGCTAATGTAATCTGTGACCTATAATCATAATACCAGGATGATACAAGATCCTCATCAATTCACCTATAGTTATAGCGGAATCACCTTAGATCAGAAATGTTTAATCGAAAAACCTCAAGACTACTTTCTGAATAGAGGATCATAACAGTTTTTTAAGGGAAATATTGTACTGGGGGGGGGGGGGGGAGAAAAACGTTTTACAGAGCAAGCCTCAGCAAGAGGCTTGCAGGGAAGTATGGAGGGACTTTGTGACAAGCCATCAAAAAAAAAAAAAACAGTGAAAACAGTCTCTTACAAACTGAAAGCTGTATCTTTCATCTTCATCATTCATCTTTACACCCCCGAGTTTTTTTACGTTGAGGGAAAAATAAACTTTTCCAAGCAAATATCTGATGTAACCTTAGGAGGAAGATATATGTTTAGAAAATAGTACCCAGTGCCTGTTTTAATATTTTAGTTGAAGTGCCAAACCAAAATGTGATTTAGCATACTAACATGAAGAGGATTTATATGGTACATGGTTAAAAAAGCACTCTCTGCAATACTATCTGTTGTGTAATATTATACACACATTTTACTTTATAGCCAGCACAGCTTCACTATAAAAGAGCATTACCCATTCAAGGCACTGTCCTCTTTTCTCTTGTTCTCCTGCTGCAGTGTTTTGAGATCGGACTGAGCTCTCTGCTCCCATTGGTCGCGGAGCTCCACGTTGTCGTAGACCACGACGTCATGTCGTTCCGATGACATCGTGCCTTCTCCTGATGGGACACATAAGCAAAGAGAACACCAAGGCATTCCGCATAGTTAGCCGTTTCTAACATTACATATAACACGAAAACACTTAAAACTTCCCTTTAGAATATTAGTATTAATAAAAATAAATTAAGTACAAATGATTGTTGAAAGAGGCGTATGATGCAGCAGATTTCCAGCAGCTGTCTGAGTCTAGAAATCTACTTGCCAGCCGGTATAACTTAATATTGGGGAATTGAGCTTGTTAAACCCCTATTGTCATGCAAGCTCAACACCACAGTGACATTAGTCAGCTGGACACACTCGTAACTGTGCCATCACAATCTCTAAGATATGTTTTCATTAGTACTCGTCCTTTGTTGTTTCATTACAGTCAACATCCAATTAAGGGAGGGAGAGGGGGGGTATTCACTAATTTAGAAATAGAAATATAGCTGGTGCATTTAATTGGCAGCTGTAACAACAATACACAAGTCTTTGTTGCTGCTCGACAGAAACTACAAACTCCTTGGAAACAGAGCAGAGCACTTCACAAAAACAAACCATTCTGTAAGAAGCAGATTCATTGGTTCTACCCATGTAAAAGATTGTTTTCGATGATGTAAAAAAAAAATAGTATTTTCACTATACTGGCTCACAGCTATACATATCTATCATATGAAAAACCCGCCCATGGCTTACCTGTAGTCTGATCTGTGTCCCAGCTGATGTGTTTTCTTGGCTGTGGGACTTCCACAGTTGGTTTACAGTGGCAGGGAGCATCCCTCCTTTATATCCAGCTGAGGAGGTCTTTTTCTGGCCTCTATTTTTACCAAGGTAGATTCCATGTCCATGCTGTGCCGTATGTAGGTCGTTAAGTTCAGTTACATGACTGGTCCTTGGGGAATGTCATTATTGGTGAGTGTCACTGAGGGTGGCTTGACGGCGCGTCTCTAAACGTACACATATCAGGTCGCGGAGAGAATGGTCACATTGTGGAGGGCAGGAAAGGTCAAAGGTGAATTGTGCCTGACCTGTCAGTTGTGATTGCAGACGAACCGAGTTCTTTGCTAAGTGGTTTAGACTACCCAACTCACTCATACATGTACAAATGAAAACACCACACACACACACACACGCACACACACACACACACACACGCACACACAGTGAGTCAGCAGATTGCTGCGGATCTTTCCACTGAAAAGTGTTGTAACACATGAGAGGATGTACTCGCCCCAGCTGTGTGTGTGTGTGTGTGTGTGTATGTGTGTATGTGTGTGTGTTGGCTATGGCCCCAGCTGCCGAGTGTAAGCCCTTCTTTAGCTCCCAAATAAGCTTGCCCGGCTGTGCCTCCCTAGCAGTAACTTGGGGCAAATTGGCTCTGCTGCAGAGAAGGGCTTTGTGGTGTGATCCACAGGAGGGGTGTGAGCCCAGGCATTGGCCGAGAGAGAGAGGGACTCTGTGGGGCGCTGAGGAGGTGGACAGGGGCTCTTTCTCCTCCCAGAGACCAGGCTCTAAATAAGGATCTCCTGCTGCATCATTACCAGCACACCCACCATTCATGGCACAGCAAGCCATGTGTGGCATGTGGTGTGGGCTGTGAGTGTGTGTGTGTGTGTGTGTGTGTGTGTGTGTGTGTGGTGCCAGCATGTAGGGAAGAGAGTGACAGCTGCAGAAACAATTCCAAGACCTGCACCATTGCTCACACAACACATTGAGAATTTTTTTTAATGACATTTAAAGTTGTTCTTAATGTTCTTATGTGTTTTGTTTTTTGTATCATTCTGTTTTGCTCTGCTGTTTTTTTTCTTCTGCATTTTAAACGCACCCAGCAAGAAGAAGGTTGTAGGTCTGCACTAGTTTGCTGTTCCCTGTGTTAATGTTTCAGGCTGCTGCGTCAAAGCCCAATTTTCAAGCGACACACAAAATATTGCATTTGGAACACAAGGTAGACCAGCTATGCATCAAATGTGGCCTTAAACACCTCGCCCCACGGGAGTGACGGCCAACAACCTGTCCGCCAAACCAGAAGCCAACCACTGTACTTTCTCCTGGGCTCCGCCCACTCCACTATGGTTACTGGATGGTTAATGTTTGGCCTTGGAGCGGTTGAAATGCCATTGTCCCACATTCGAAACCTCAGATGTTCCATTCCGGGTTCTATTCCGGGATTCCACCACTGTGACAGAGCATTCTGTTCTGCCCTTCAGTATTCTGCGTGTTCCACGCTGGTCACAAGCTCACGGTCAAACTCCCACAGCTATTTTTCCGCGCTCGTATTTGCATACACCCAGACGTGCATTTCACTGACACAATGACACGTGTCAGGTATTCAACCAGGGAAACATCTTCTTAAATTGAAACCACTGGTACCGATATGTTTCACATGCATAATACTACAGGTACCAATATGTTGCACATACATAGGCTTATAAAAGAAAAACTGCCTGCAATCTTAGCAATAAGACCAACCCGTTTCCAAACAAAGCTATACTATGTGTGTTGATAGAATCCAATTGCACTATCAGTATGCAATACAGGCATACATCTCTCACGTTTAATGGAAATCCCCATTGGCAAGAACCTTCGTACATCATGCATTATATCGCCACACCAGTTCACAGACACAGACAAATCAATCAATTTCACGAAAAGAGCCAAGGCTGCAGCATATACTAAGTGGAAGGTTGAAAGTCAACAGTAAATGGGACTACAGGTGAATACACACACCACAAGAGGTAAAGAGGTCTTAAGTAAGCAGAATATTGTTTGTTCTGCTCAGGGAAAACAGAATGTAAGAGGGATGGTGGAAGCCTGGATGCCAAACGAGCAGATTCTTTGACAGACTGTGGGTGTTACTATTATAATATTCATCTGGGAGTTTGCATATTGCCTGTGTAATTACAGGTGTGACACCTGTTGGGGAGATGGATGAGGGTTGCTAATTTTAAATAACTTTTTTTTAAGTTTATGTGGGAGTTGGTCTCCGGTCTAAAACTAATCAAAAGTACCTTAGTGACTTTTCAAGCGTGTGTCTATGCTTAATTGAATAGCTTTGCAATTTAGGGTTGATTTGGCTCTCGTTTCAAAAGTATGTTTGATCAAAGCTAGGAAAGCGTTTTATTTTTTTAAGGTTTGTAATAAAATTTTCCTTTTGTAATACATATCCGCACACACAACACATTTATCTTGTTCAAGCAACTGAGCATTGATGTTAAGCTACCGATCAATTCAAACCTGTGTGTGGGAATACGGTTTCTGTGTCGTATTGACATTAGCTTCCTGGTCAGCTTTCATGGTGCGATATGCTTGACCTTCTCAAAAAATACTCGGCCGTTACTGTATTCACCCCACAGAAACACACAGCAACCCCACAGGTCCATCGACACATTACCAGCAACCCCTCTCTCAGAGCAGCAAAAAAAAAAAAAAAAAAACTGACTGTGAACGTGCCAATTTTTCTTGACCTCCCTAACATCTCAAAACGCATAAGACTACAGCAGCACTTGAGATTTAATAGCGACGTTAATTTGTTAACAGTAGGAATGGATTGGGAATGTGAGGGGGGGAGTGTCCAAGAAGCCTCAGGGTCTCACAGCACAGCAGGAAGGCCCTTCTTAAGGCGTCCCCGATGAGGGTAAGACTAGACTGTGTTGAGGTGTTAGAATCTGTCTGATTAATACACTGGGTCTATTTGGGAGGCTACACTAATGTGCTCCCTTCTGTGTGGCTGTCCCCCTATGGATCCTATGCATGGTACAAACAGTATGTGCTCCTGACATAGCTTTCTGGTGGTGTGCGTGTGTGTGCATGTGGGTGTGTGTGTGTGTGTTGATGGAAAGGTGTTAATCTCTGCATCTTGTATGTGTGTTTTTGTGTGTGTGTGTCTGTCTGTGTGTATCTGTCCTTGTTACCTATAAGGGTATCGATCTGTTTACACGGTCCACCCTTTCTGCTTGGTTTCTTTTTCTTTTTTTTGTCCTTCTGTCGTTCCATGTCGTCCCAGTGGGTCTCCTATCTGGAGCTGCTAATCTAAGCCCATTATCAAAACTAATTGCAATCTTTGTACGAGTCTAAGCTGGCAGATGGGACGTAGCTATAACACTCCAAGCTCACTAGCAAACCACAACTCTCCAAAAACATTAAAAAAAAAGCCTTAATGCATGCAACATATGCTGTAAGCATACATGTGTAGTTGATATATGTGCCTAAATGCCCAGTTGGCGTATTTGTGTCGTGCAAGGCGTGTCATGTGTGCCGTTGCTATGCTGCTTCTCAGTCAAAATAGAATGAGAACAAACTGTTCTGTAGGTTCAGATTCAGGGCCGTGATCACTTTTCTAGGTCACACAGAAATCACTCCTCCATCAACTTGCAACGTTACCAGGCTCTGATCAACGGTATCATCAAGAGCATTAGAGATTCAAATATCAATAAAAAGTGTGTTTTCCTTTCTAAATAAGGAAGGATCACGCTGGCTTAAATGTCTACCACTCACGATGTCTCCTAGTGAGTTTCCAGTCACTGGAATCCACACCACAAGCGCTGAATAAAAACCCCAACTCCCAGCAGCATTAACAAATCTGCTTGTTATTCAGAGTCAGACGAAACATTAATTACAGTTGTCAGACGCGTTATCAGTTAATTAACAGTTTAAGAGTTTTCACGGGACGATAACTAATTATGATCATGATGATGCTTAGATGCTTAATTATTCAGCTGAGACTCGTTGATTTTTCTGACTCTTCTAGGGACCAACATTAATTACTGTTTTAATTGACGTTAACCTTTATACATTACACTCCCTCTTAGTTTGACGGGGACGGGGGATGGGGGGGGGGGCGGGGGTGAAAAGTAGCATTTTAAGTATTTATGATGAGGTATACTTGACTGCAGGGGCTCTTATCCCAACCCACTTTAAAAGCCCAGCAAGTGTGTGATCTCTGTATCTATGGGATAACTGGCTTTGAATCGATGTAATATTCCCATGCACGGTATGCTGGTATCCCTCTGATCGGCTGCTCTCGTCTGACCTGAATTTGCAACCATCATCTGCTACAGTTGAAGTGCCTCCAAACTAAAGATGAGAGGCAAACATAAATCAACTCTCTCAAAAGGCAAAACAGGGGCCTGTGAAGTCTGGCTGTGTGCCCCCTCCTCTTCCTCCTCCTCCTCCTCCTCCCGAGACCTCCCCTTCGGTGCCGAGGCTCCCATCCCTATATCGCCTTCCTGCCCCCTACCGTCCATGTCCTAAATCATAGATATTCTAAAAACCTACTTTCAAAATCTGGTCCCCAGAATACAGAGGGCTTCATCTCTCCACGAGTGAAATCAGCCAAACAAGCCTTAACACCATCTATGTTTATGATGTTTTACATTGAAGTCCATTTGCTTCTCAGCAACATTAAGTCCCTCCAAATGTAGAAGATGTTTTCCCTGAGGTATTTCCCTGCCCTCTCTGTGATCATATATGCAGGATTTTGTACATAAAAATGAGGAGAGCGGTCTGTGTTGAATAACAAGTGTGTCAGGGGATTAGGTTTAGGGCATGCAAAGTGAACGTTCGGAAAATACAGTTTGAGAAAGCAAAGTGTAGTGGCATATGTCAGAGGTCATTATACCGCTAACTATTATAGATACTTCAGTTGCCAGAAACATTAGGCTTTAATATTCTTTGCCACAATTCATATTCTTCAATATAAAAACGGTTAGATATTAATCCCGCAAACTGATTGATTGAAAGCGGTGCTATCATTTCAATAAATCATGGTTAGACGAAATGTTATTTCACATTCTAATTCAATGTCACTCCTAACAGTCATACAGAGTCTGTCGCTCAATACAAATGAACAAGTGGTCAAAAAATATCACTTCCTTCAGGATTGTTTTGACTCTTGGTGACCCCACTGCAGACCATTGTAAACTCACTATAAACTAGTCCCAGTGTGTAGTCCCATGTGCACACTGGCCTTATTCCATGCACCAGATAGAGAGAGTATTATGAGGTCAGAGGAAACCCTAGAATTCAGAACATTCCTCGAATTCTAGGTACACAGTTTGTTGACACGTGTACATTCTCATCCTATACACTAGAAGAGCCCCACCATGCAGCTCCGCCGTGGGACCACCGCCTGTCTAATTCCCTGGGCTTATCCCTTCTAACCCATAGCTCCTCTGTTGACATACATATCCTCCAATCTGCCATCATAGCTCGCTTGAACTCACCCTTAGTACAGTTTTCACAGCTGAATTCCAATTCCGGGCTTGTCCACGCTGCTCCACGTTGCGTGCACAACTTGCATGTAAAAATTAGTAATTCCTTTTGAAAGGAACACAAACGATTGAATATATATAGTACCAGCAACAGTTCTGACTGGTACTGTATATATATATATATATACATGTTATCACCCAGCCGGTGCTGCATGTAAAATAAAGGGAAAATTATCTCACTATGAAAGAAATGCAAAAATAAATCAAATGTAGGGCATATAATCACGTGTCAAAAGTACTGTGCTTAAGTATATATTCTACTACATCCATGAACATTTGAATATTTCCCGATATCTATAACATGCCCCCTTTTTTTTTTTTACTTAAATGTTCGTTTTGTCGCAACTGCTTAATAACAGTATCAACACCCAATAGCGGCCTTGCCTTCTAATGCAAAACAACATTACCTATCAAATAGGGAAAGACATAAAGATGCACTGAATGTGTTGTAGGCACTGATGAGCAATGGTGAAAAAACGGGATTGATTTTGCCCATGGCTCGATATATGGTATCAATTTCACACAAAAGTAAAGACACAAGAAACACATTGTACACAAAGGTGAAGCATTCAATAGCTTTAATGAAAATAAAATGTGGCATTGTCTTCACATAATAAATATAAAACAGATGCTAAGATGCATAAATACGTATAGCGCGTTCCCCAATTCTTCAAACCTTTCGTTCAACCACCTTCATACGGAGTTACATTCAACTTGCATAAACCTTCCTTCTCTCATCAATGCCTTGTTTTCCCTTCATCCGTTTCATCCATCTTTATAATCGTTGAGTCCGGGGTTTTGGATGTCTGCAATTATGACAATCACTTTCACATTTAATATTAGCAAAGTCTCAGAAGTACATCCTCTAAAAGCATTTCTTTTGTATTTGTTTTTCTATTAGATGGCTCACTGTGCCTTCATATTTTTCGTCGAGTTCTGTGGTGGATATTGGCTGATCAGGAACTTCCAAGAGAAGTCTCCCCAGCCTGACAGAGACTTGACGGGGCTGGCTTTCAGCTGACTCAGGGGTTTGTTGGTGTACCTCCAGGACTCCATCCACTCCTCGTAAAAAGAGTTGTCGACCTTTGCCTCCGCCTTGCCCGACTTCATTATCGAGGCCCCTCTCTTCGCGCGCGGCTGCGTTTTGGCGAGTGAGTGACAAGCGGTCCACTTCCTCACCGTTGGCTTGTCTTTGTCCACATTCGAGTAAATGTGCTTCCTGGTTTTGATCCTTTGAGTCATGATCACCATGCTGTCACCGGACTCCTTTGACTTGCCTTTCCCTGATTTCACAGAGTCAGCTTTGATTTCCACCTTTAAGAACCTCCACGACTTAGCCCACATTCTCAACAGACCCGTGTCTTTGTTGACGTTGATGTAGGGGTGTCTTGGCGTCGGACACGTGTTTCTGGACCACAGCGTTGCGTACTGCGTTTGGTTAGTTGTGCACTGCACCCAGGGCTTGTCAACACGAGGCATGGGGTTGGCCACCCTCCATGCCTTACCCCACTGAGACACACTGCTATTGCTGGTCATGTGAGACACTGCACTTTCACTGACCGTCGCTGATGCCGTCGCCACTTGACTTTCAACTTGTGGACACGGATACGTCGGAGCCTTCCAGGCCTTCACCCATTCCGTCGGAGTAAACCTCTCGTTAAAGATCTCCGACTCAAAACACCTGCTCATCCTGGCCTGGGCGCTCTGCAACGGCAGCTTCTCTCTCCTTGGTTTGATCTCCATGGACTTCTCCATCCAGTTGTGCTTGGGCAGCACCTCGTCCCAGTGGTCGGTGTGGAAGGCGGAGCTCCTCCACGAGTCCAGCCAGGCGGTCATGGAGGGTCGGTCGTGGCGGTACTGAGTGTTGCAGACCATCCAGGACTCCCCCCAGTCGCCCAAGTTCCTCCTCCTCTGGGGCAGTGTGGGGCAGGGTGCCTGCTGTCTGGAAGTCCCCTGCTGGCTGGCAGCTTGCTGGGGGGCCTCTGAACTGGGCTGAGTTCTGGTAAACCTCCAGGACTCGCCCCAGCCCCTGCCACTGATTGGGCCGTTGTGGGGTACCGCTACGTTTACAAAATGGGTTTGGGCCAGCGCTCTGTCGACGTGAGCACGAGGCATGGTGGACCAGCCCTGCTCCCATAACTCAGGCTGTTGATTCAAGGTGAGGTTGGTTTGCTGCCATGACGCTGCCCATTCGGACCGGGGTGTCTCCTCTCTGGTGGGTTCCCTGAAAGGCCTGGACCTACTGGGTCGGGTCCTCACTCTCTCCGTCACCAGCTGGTGCCTCAGAGATTTCCAGGATCCCTTCCATTCCGTTTCTGACATTCCCTTTTCCAGGAGTTTCACGTGCCGCACAAATCTCTCCGTTTTGCAGTGCTGTAGTGGCGAATAAAGGACCTCGTATGTTGGTGGTTCCGCTGGGCTAGTTTCTATCGTGGTTGTTGGTTTGACTACTTTAGGGGTTTCCGTGACCTTTGGCCTGTCCTCAACATTCGTGCTCTCCTCGTGGCTGTGTTCGATGTTAGTCTTCGTGACCAACCAACTGTTTTCCCATTCAGAGAGCGGCTTCACTTCATCATGCAGCTGGCAGCTCCAAACATCTCTGTACTTCTGGTCACGAGCGATGGAAAGTATGACATTGTGTAGATGGGAGTCTGCAGGTGCGTCCTCAGCACCGTAAAAGTTTTTCACTTTCTCTGCCGACTTTGACTTTTTGTTGTTGTTGGACACCATCTTGGCAGCCTTCCAGGAATCTGCCCATCCCGGGTTGGTTGACACCTGAGCCGATGCTTTTGATGAACTGACGTGGAGCTGCAGATTTATGAATTTCCAGCTTTCCCCAAATTTGGAGCTCTGCTTTCCATCTTTGAGCCCATTTGTGGGCCCGTTAGTCGGCCCGTTAGTTGGCCCGTTGGTAGGCCCGTTGGTAGGCCCATTGGTAGGACCATTGGTAGGACCATTGGTGGGGGGGTCAGCCTCTTTCTGTGAAGGTTTAGTCGCCTTCCAAGACTCGACCCACTCTGAAGAAGACAAAGACTCATTGTGATGCTGTGACTCAACCAGCCTGTTGAGCATCATCAGGGCCTTGGGCTGATCCTCTGTGTTGCTGCGTTGCTCAGACGACTGGACGTCGCTTTCCTTCTTCGCTTGGAATTTGGTGTACTTCCAAGATTTATCCCACTCCGGAGTTGGCTGGCTGTTTTCGAGGTGCTGTGAATCTTCGAGATAATGAGCCTCCATCCTATGGGAAGTCTTCTCCCACATAGAGCAGGTGGCGTTGTTGTTGTTGTTGTGGTTGTTGCCTGCTGTGTTGTTTTCCTGTTCTGTCCAGGACTTCCCCTCCAGGTGAGGCTGCAGGGCAGCAAACATCCAGGATTTACCCCAGTCTAATGGTGGTTGGGCGCCCTCTGCTGGCACGGGCAGGGGCTTCACGTACTTCCAGGACTTCCCCCACATCATTGGAGCTGGCTGGGTGAGCGTCAGAACGAGTAACCTTTGCACCTTGGTATCCCCCTTTGCCAAGCCTTTCTTTCCTTTCAGTGGTTGAGAAGGTGCAAATCCACTGGGGGCTCTGCTTGCACTCAAACCCAGGCTCGCATTACGCTTGTTCATGTAGCTGGTGTTGTTGGCTGGTGGGGCTTCCACTGGCTTGGGTTTCCTTGGCTTTCTGGAGGGGTATTTCTCCTTACCCGTCATGCGTTTCTGCCAGTCTGCATTAATTCTGT